>CADWAF010002106.1:0-172397 GCA_902984215.1 Willaertia magna
GGGTTATTCCTTGGATGAAGATGTTTTTATTTATTTTATAATTTATTAACATTAAATCATATAATAACGGCACTGGATCATAAAATATATATTAATTATTAATATCAATAATACTATATTTTTCATTTACTATACTATTAATTTCTTTTTTAGCATTATAAATAGTATTTTTATATGGTAGAAATAATAATTTTAAAAATGAACAAAATATATCATATTTATTATCGTTCATCATTATTATATCTTTTATGTATAGTATATCATATTTTAAATTTTTAATTTCATTAAACTCAACATTATTATTAATAAATAGTTTTAATTTTGTTAATAAATTATTATTTATATCATTATCAGTACCTATATGAGTATAAAAATATTGAATTAGGCTTTTTATTTGTTGTATATTTTTTTTAAAATATAAGGATAAACACTAAATTAAATTATTACCAATATTTATAAATAAGCTGTTTATTACTTTAAAGATATCATCTATATATTTATTTCTATACTAAGCATTTATTAGTTTTCAACTTCTTTTTTTATAATTTGAATTTACAGCTACTCTATTTTCACTGCATTTAATACAAAAACACTTAAAGACCGATAAATCAATATAGTTATTACTATTGTTACTATTATTTGTTTCATTTTGAATACTATTTATATATAATCTATCCTATAAATGACCTACAATATATTGAATAAAATTATTCTGTTATAATAGTAACTGTAAAGTCTACATAATACTAACATAAGTATACCCATTTAATGTTATTGATTGATGATACTTTGTATTTAATGATATTTTATAGGTGGATATATATGATGTTAGTTCATAGGTTTTTATTAGTTTTGTTATATTAATCAATAATTGATCTAGAAATTTATTTGATACTATTGTATCTATTGTATCTATATCAAATACATTATCGGAACTATGATTTGAAAAAATGGTATTTGTTATTGTTTGTGAATTTAATATATTTTGACTATGTTGCATTTTATTTTATTTATTTTTATTTCCAAATGCAGTTGTATAATTAAATAAAACTAATGAATAACAATCACTTTCCTATTCTTTTACTAAGTAAACTACTCTACAACCAAAAAAATAAAATTGTATTACCTAGTTTTAACATAATTTTATATCCAATATTTTCCATCATTAAATGTTTACCATTTTTAAAATTGCCAAATATTGCTATAAAACTGAGTCTTTGATTAAAATCAGCACTATTAATGTGTGACTTTGCATGTTGATTAATAGTTAGTGCTGCAGTATTATATGGATTGAATTGATTAATTAGTGTATTTGATTTTCTAAATACTTCAACTAATCATAGATATTTTGTTTCTATCTATATTTTCATCTTGTTTAACATTTCATTATTCTTATTAGCCGAATCCATTATTGGCCTTGTATTATTACTACCTATTTACATATTTGACTTCCAATAACCTATATAAATTGCACTTCTCTACTTATTGTTTGTTTTCAGTTGAACTTTTTGTAATAACTTAGCAATATTATTATTTGTCTTAACTAACTCGATATTTGAATAAAAACCCGAATAATAATGAAATACAACTTCACTTGTAATATCCTTAATAATTGTTTCATGCTTTACTACAATATATTTCTTTAATAAAAATCCCTTTAATGACTTGCAATTTGCTATGATAATTGATTTGGTGAATAGTTTATGTTTTTGTTTTTTCTTTTTATTAACAATTTGCCCAGTGGTGGTTTGATTATTTTGTTTATTATAAATATTAATATTACGTTGTCTAACTCTATTTATTTTTTCCTCTTCCCTATTTCTTTTATTACCTCCATTACTATCTACTACTGTGCGTTGTTTGTTGTTTAAATTGAAATTGACATCTAATTTCTTTTCATCTGAGACTAAATCAGTCTCTTTGGTTGTTTTCTTCTTTTTTGGTATGTGTAGAAGTGAAATAATATTCGTTTTACTTCTGTTAGAGACAATATCTACTTTTTTTTCTATGCATATCATTTTTTTTCAATAAACTTTTTGTTAAAGTGTACACTCTTTTTCAGTATAAATCAAGAGTACTTCCACAAAAAAACCAAACCGAATGTTTGGTTGCATTTAAAGAGTTGAATTGTATTGCTTTAATTTAGAGGGAGTGAAATACTCATATATTTCACATAATTTACATACTTTCTATATCCACTCATTACAATCTCAATTAGTATTTAGTACTAACAACATCTCTATAAGAAATCCAATAAACAAGTATTTTTATAATATAGTCTATTTCATTAAAAAATTACAAAACTATTAAACTTATAAAAAATATAATCAATTCGAATCTTAATGAAAAATATAATGAAAAAAATTATACTTTATAGAATATATAATTGGTTCATAAAATAATTTTAATTTAAATTATATTAAATTATAATTTATTAAATAATTTTTTTATATTTTAATAGGCAATATAAAAAAATAAATTTGATTTATTTATAATTAAATTTATTAAATTTAAAAGCAAAATATAAAATATAAAAATATTAATAAAAAAATTATAAATTTATAATATTTTAAAATATGTTAATAATTAAATAATATAATAAATTAAAATTAAAATATTTTTAATAAAAATTTAAATATTTTATATATTATAATTTTTATTAAATATAATTTTTATTACAAAATAATAATAAAAAATATTTAATATATTTAAAATATAAAAATAAAAATTAATTATATATTAATGTAAATAAAAATTTTTAAAAAATATTAATAAAATATAAAAATTAAAATAAAATTTATGATTATTATAAAAATAAATTAATAGAAATTTAATTATTATTATAAATTTTAATAATAATTTTTAAATTTTAATATTTTTAAAATTTATTTAATAACTATATTTTAATAATAAATTTATAAATTAATAAATTATTAAGAAATTATAATATATTTTAAATTATTTATAAAAATATTATTATTATTTAATACTATTAATTAATAATTTATTAGTAATTTGATTTATTAATAATTTAAATAAATATTAAAGTTATTTTAATTTTAATTATTTTGTTTATTATTTTTAAAGTTATAATTTTAATTTTATTCAAAATTATAAAATAATAATTGTTATTAAATAGATAATTTTTTATTTTTTTTTATATAAATTTAACTATTTTTAATACTAAAAATTTTTAAAAAATAATATTAAAAATTGACTATATTTTAATAAAATAGTTGTAATAAAATTAGTATCAATAATAATACTAGCTATAAATTATTTAATTCAATTAATTTCTTAAACCATTAAAATACACAAAAACTACCTAGAAACTATTTCATTAAATTAATTCATTCGTAAACAACGCCTTGCTAGCTCAGTCGGTAGAGCGCCAGGCTCTTAACCTGGTGGTCGTGGGTTCGAGCCCCACGTGGGGCGTTGAAATTTTATGATGATATTTTTGGTTTGGAATTCTAGTTTTGCCAACAGCTTCCTTTATTTTTTAAAAATAAAAAAAAACAATTTTAATTAAAAAAATTAAAAAACTTTAGTCAGACTCACACACAACACCTCCTTCACACTCAAGCTCAGTTCTGTTATCCAACCTTTTCGCTTGTGAGTTCTATGAGCTGCTCTGTTATCCAGCCTCGCCCGGTTCAAACTTCATTATACACCCTAGATTTCAACCTTTACAGGAAGACCTCTATGCTGACAAGCCTCAAGATTTGGACAGAACATCGTCACTATATTATATGAAGGAGAGTATTGTAGTTAAGCATTCCAAAGTGTTATTGCTGCTACTTGCGTAGTTACAGTGTTACCACCCAGCGAAAGAGTAGATTATTTTTTGGGTTGCGAAGGGAAGAAGAAAAAAATAAAAGCTTGATTATGGTTTTGTAAAAGAGTATTTTTCTTTTTAAAAGAACATTAAATAAATGTTTGTTAAGTGAGGCAAAAATATTTGCACACAAAAATAATTAAATATATTATTTATTAAATAAAAATAAATAGATTACTTAAATTTGTACATTATATTTTACAATGGTTAGCCTTGATTCAAAGGTGATGATGAAGTTGTTGAAATGTCAATACTATCATTAAAGAAAGGGTGTTGTAAGGCTTCTTCGGCACTAATCCTATTATCTGGAGAAAATTCTAACATTCTACAAAGTAAATCCATTGCATTAGGTGTAATATTTGCTATTTTACTAGTTAAAACATTTTTCCTATCCAAACTTGTATTATTCTTCTCATATTGAAAATATAATTCTTGAAGTGTTAATTTACAAAGATCATCTTTTACATAATTCATTAAAAATTCATCAAAGCTTTCTCTTCTTGGTCCAGAAATATTTAACATTTCTAAAGTAATAGTACTTGCATCTTTACCACCAACAATTGGAAAATTTACTCTCTCTTTTGGTGTTTGTAATAAAGTAGCCAAAACAATACCACAACTCCAAATATCCTGTTTATCATTATTAAATAAATTGTTATTATGACAGAAATAATAAATTACTTACAGATTTTGATGAAATACTCTTTTGAAGTAATTCAGGTGATGCGTAAAATACACCATTTTGTGATTTTTCAATTCCCTTAATTGATTTCATAACACCAATATGAAAGAGATATGGTTTTTCATTCTTAATTAAAATATTTTGTGGTGAAATATCTCTATGAACATATCCTTTGCTATGTATATATTTCAATGCTTTTAAAATCCTTTTCAAAAATTGTTGTATTTTCTTAGTATTATTTAAAAAGAAAGAATCATGATACTCCAATAAATTTCTTAAATTTAAATCCAACAATTCCATCACAACATATGTATATTCAACAGATGATATAATTTCATATACATTTACTAGACAATTGTTTGACATTTCAACTGTAGATGAAACAACATTTGAAGGATAAGATTTAATTGCAACTAAACGATTATTTACTTTATCAAAAGCAATATAAACCTTTTTAGTTTCAATATCAGCTGGACAAATCACTTTAAAATTATTATTAATTGCTAAAAATCTACTGTCATCATTATCTATTATAGAAATTGTATCAATTACATTTACAATATTAATATTTACATTATTATCTAAATTTTTCATTTGTTTTTCATATTGATTTAATAAAGATTTATATTTCTTTGCAACATATGTTGCGTTTTTACGATGTTCTTTATCAATCTTCTTTTTTTTGTGTTGATATGAATGTTCTAATTCTTTTAATTCTTTCTTATGTCTTTCTATCATTTCTTTTAATTTAATTTCAAACTCATGTTCAATGTCATCTACATTTTCTCTTTCTTTAAAGTATTGTTTATATTGTTCACTTAATTGTTTTCTTGTTGTAATTAATTGATTTGAATAAATAGTTTTAGTTTGTTCTATAAATTGATTTAATTGGTTTAATCTATTTCTTAAATGTTCTTTATTTGTTTTATAAATCATTTTCTTTTTTAAATTATCTTCCATATTCTCTCTGTTAGAAAGAATGGTTTCAATTGTTTGAAGAATTATCTTCTCCCTTTTCGTTTGTTTTAATTCAACTTCAGGAATACATTTATTAGTATTATTCTTAACTTCATTAATTAAACATTCTTGTATTTCTTTATCTAAATTTCTAATCTGTATATCATCTATCCCATTCTGAACTTGTAGTTTCGTTTTATCATCCAAGTACTCCATTGTGTTTTCAATAACATTTCTCCAAAGTAAGATTACACCATCTTTTGAGGTTGAAATTAAAGAATCTGTATCTGGATGATAGGAAAGTGAGATAATTTCATTTAAATGATTTGTTCTTATTTTCCTTATATCTAATAATTTTCTTAAATAAATTCTTTCATCAGCAACACTTTTCCAAATAATTAATTCACCACTTTCTAAACCAATAAATAAAACATCATTTGTACTGTCATATAAAGAACATGTTTGTTTAACTGAAAACCTATTAACTTCTACCTCATTTGTTAAATCCCAAACTCTCATGGTATTATCAATATTTGAAAACACTAAAAAGTCTGGTTTTGACATGATTGCCATTGATATTACACTTTGACTTTCTTTTATATTTCCTAATTCTAAGATTTTTTTACATGTTTTTCTTTCGTAAAATCTTATTAATCCATTCTTTTCTCCAACAACTATAACATCCCTGGTTTCATCATAGGATAAGCTTAATACTTCACTCTTTTCATTTAATTCTTCTAGAACGGTTGTTGTTGTATTGGAAGAAGTTGTGGAGGTAGTATCAGAAAGGTCTAGTTGACCATCCATAAGAGGTAAATCTTGATGATTACTTCTATTATTTGGTACTATTGTTGGTTGATAGATCTTGCTTTGTCTAGCCTTAGGTTTAGATAATGACCAAAGCCTTACTGTTCCATCCTGTCCTCCACTAAGGATTTTATCAGGACCTAAGGGTAATATACAATTAACTTTTCCTTTATGACAAAATCCATATAATTTTAGTATTTCATCGTCTTCTTTCTTTGTTTTTAACTTAGTTGGTTGATCTTCATTATCCTCATCTCCTTCCGTTATAATTTCATCTTCTAAGGTTTTTATAGGTTTTTTAGTAATTAATTTATTTGCAACTATATTTGTTTGAGTTGAAAAAAGGCTTGAAGGTTTATTACCTAACTCTAAGCGTTTAAAACCATCTGAACCTTTATAACATCTAATTTTTCCATCGGAATCACCGGTAAAGATAAGATCGAAATCAGTGTTGTAACATGCACAACAATGATATGGGATATCCTTTTCAAATTCTCTGAAATGTTCAGTTCTCCATTTCTCGGCACTTGTTAAAGCATTAATTGCAATAATTGAATCTCTTGTAACAACAATTACTAATTGATATTGAGGTCGAAAAAATCCGAAAATTACTTGTGAGTTTAAATTAGAAGGTAGAATAAAGGTTGTGGTTTCACTTTTTTAAAAATTGTTACAAAATTTCCTCCTATTTATTTAACATACCTTTCATTATTAAAACCAAAGTATGAAAATATCTTCTTCATATTTTTTTAATTTAAATTCTTTTTCTTTGTTGTCTTCTTGGCCTTCGGCAAAGCAGCAAGAACCAAAAATGTAGTGAAATGTCAAAAGTTTTTTTTGTACTGGCACAAACTGAATGAAAAAAGTGCAAAGTGGCTGCTTAGCTCAGAGGTAGAGCTTTCGTCTCGTAAGCGAAGGGTCGTGGGTTCAAACCCCACAGTAGCCTTAGTGTTTTGTTAACATTTTTTCTCTAAAGTTGGAGAACTCTACAAGATAATTGAAGTTTTGAAGTGAAAAAATGCCAAAAGATACACCAAAGAAGAATGCATCAAACAACACATCCGATAATAATGAACAATCAGCAACAAATAACAAAAAGAAATTAGATCCACGTATTAAAATTTTAATAGAAAACTGTGTTAAAACAAGACAAAGATCTTTCTTCGTTGTTGTCGGTAGTAAAGCTAGAGAACAAGTTGTTAATTTACATTATATGTTAACAAAAGCTAGAGTAAAAGTTCCTCCAAGCATTCTATGGTGTTATAAAAAAGAATTAGGATTTATTGCAGATACAAAAAGTAGAAATAAAACAATTATAAAAAAATATTCTGGAGGAGGAGATGAAGAAGTTCAAAAGCATTTAAACTCACCATTTAACTTATTTTTATCTGCTCAAGATATACGTTATTGTTTCTTTAAAGAAACTCAAAATGTTTTAGGTAATACCTTCGGAATGTTAATTTTACAAGAATTTGAAGGAATGACACCAAATGTTTTAGCCAGAACTATTGAAACAGTAGAAGGTGGTGGAATGGTTGTTTTATTATTACCTGAAATGCAATCTTTAAAACAATTATATACTATGAGTATGGATGTTCATTCTCGTTTTAGACAAGGACACGAAGATGTTGAAATTACTCCTAGATTTAATGAAAGATTTTTATTATCATTAGCTACATGTAAAAATTGTTTAGTTGTTAATGATGAATTAGATATATTACCAATTTCATCTCATATTAAAGAAATTAAACAAATACAATTAGATGAAGAAGAAAGAGCTGAAAATCATATTGTTTCCGAAAAGGAAAAGGAATTAACAGATTTAAAACATAAATTACAAGAAACTCAACCTTTAGGAACATTAGTTTCTCAAGCAAGGTCTTTAGACCAAGGAAAAGCTGTTTTACGTTTCGTTGAAGCAATCTCAGAAAAATCTTTACAAACAACTGTAGCCTTGATTGCATCTAGAGGTAGAGGTAAATCCGCTGCATTAGGTTTGGCAATAGCTGCTGCAATATGTTATGGTTATTCTAATGTATTTGTAACTGCACCAAGTCCAGAAAACTTGAAAACCTTATTTGAATTTATCATTAAAGGTTTAGAAGTATTGAAATATAAAGATCAACAAGATTATGAGATTGTTCAATCTACTAATGCTAGTTTTAATAATGCAATTGTTAGAATTAATATATTTAAAAATCATAGACAAACAATTCAATACATTCAACCAGAAGATCATCAAAAGTTAGGACAATGTGAATTATTAGTTATTGATGAAGCTGCTGCAATTCCTTTACCATTAGTTAAGAAATTACTTGGTCCTTATTTAATTTATATCTCTTCAACTATTAATGGTTATGAAGGAACTGGAAGATCTTTATCCCTAAAGTTACTAGATCAATTAAAAGAGAAGAGTGTGAAGAATTCTGATAAATTAACAGCAGGTGCAAGAAAGTTCCTTGAAGTTAAATTAGAGGAACCTATTCGTTATGGAGAGAATGATGCTGTTGAGAAATGGTTATATGATGTTTTATGTTTAAATGCAACATCAGCTGTACCATTAGGTGCAAAATGTCCACATCCTTCAGATTGTAGTTTATACTATGTCAATCGTGATACTCTATTCTCATTCAATCAAGCTTCAGAAATGTTTTTACATAATATGATGTCATTATATGTATCTTCCCATTACAAAAACACACCAAATGATTTACAATTAATATCAGACCATCCTTCTCATCATTTATTTGTTTTACTTGGACCTATTGATGAAAATTCTACTACTTTACCAGATATTTATTGTGTAGTTCAAGTTTGTATGGAAGGTAAAATTAATAGACAAACTATTTTATCTAATCTTTCAAAAGGTGTTAATCCTGGTGGAGATTTAATTCCATACTTAGTTTCTAGACAATACCAAGAATCAGAGTTCGGTACATTATCTGGTGCTAGAATTGTAAGAATTGCAACTCATCCAGATCATAAAAGAATGGGTTATGGTTCTAGAGCTTTAGAATTATTAACTAAATATTATCAAAATGAAATTCAAAGCTTAGATGAAGATGTTGAAATGGTTGAAGAAACTGTTAAGAGTAAGAGTGCATCTAAATCTTCATTAGATACTGAGGATATTAAACCTCGTAGTAAAACTGAGTTACCTCCTCTATTACAGACCCTTGAAGAACGTCAACCTGAATCAATTCAATATTTAGGTGTTTCTTATGGTATGACACAACAACTTTATAATTTCTGGAAAAAGGGTGGATTTAAACCTGTTTATATTCGTTTAACACAAAATGAATTAACTGGTGAACATTCATGCGTTATGCTTAAACCATTGTCAACTATTCCAGCAGATACCAAAAATTGGCTTGACTCATTCACAGAAGATTTTAAGAGAAGATTTATTACTTTGTTAGGTTTTGATTTTGCTGCATTCCCTTCTGCTTTAACATTAAGTATTTTAGATTATAAGATGGAAGATGTAACTACTTTAAATACTAGATCATTATCTCCAATTGAATTAGATGGTCAATTATCTACATTTGATTTAAAGAGACTTGCTTCTTATTCAAAGAACTTGGTTGACTACCATGTTGTTCTAGATTTACTACCAACAATAGCTAGATTCTACTTTTTACATAAGATGCCTTTCAACTTATCTTATGCTCAAGCATCAATCCTTATTGGTGTTGGTTTACAACATAAGAAGATTGAAGATGTTGGAAAGGATTTAGATTTACAAAGTAATCAAGTACTAGCTTTATTCAATAAGGCTATGAGAAAGTTCACTAAATACTTAAAATCAGTCGATAAAGATAGATTTATGAATAAATCTGATGTAACAACTGCAGTAGTTGAGATGAAGGCTGAAGGAGAAAAGAAGGATAAAAAGGACGATGATAGAGATGAAGGAGAACATGGTAATGTTACTTTAAATGAATTAGATGAAATTGATGAAGAGGAAGAAGAAGAGAAGGAAGAAACAGAAGAAACTAATAATGATGTAAACAAGGAAATTTTAGATTTATTCGATAAGCCATTAGACGCTAATGATGAACGATTCAAAAAACGAAAAAAGACTACTAAGCCTGTAAGAGAACCAGAAGTTAAAAAGAAGAAATTAGAACCAAAACAACAAGAATTCCTAAACGATGTACTTTCAAAAACCCAATATAAGGTATCTAATGTCTCAACTGAAGATCTTGAAAAGGCAATTGAAGAAAGTGGTGGTTTAGGTAAAAAGGGAACTCTTTCAGTAGGAACATCTGGTGAAAAGGAAGTTAAAAACTACATGTTGAAAGATAAGAAAGAATTAGACAAAATGAAAGAACAACAAAATAATAGAATCTTTAAGAAAGGAGGAAAGAAATTAAGAAAAATAAAACACTAAATTTATTTAAATTTGTAAATTTTCAAATTGTCTATTAATTAATCCTTCAACATCTTCTGCTTCATTTATATCTTTAACTTTTTCTGTTAAAAGTTCTTTTAATAATAATTTACTTTTCTCCAAGTATTCCTCTTTTGTTTCTTCCTTTTCTTCACGTTGTCCATAAATTGCGTAAACTTCGTGTAACAAATACTTTAATTTTGTATACCATTCTTTCATTTCACTTTGTTTAATAAATAAGGAAGCACCTAATTCTAAACATGACTTGGCTTCTTCTAAATTAGTTGGCATATTATTAGATTTTTCAATATTTACTTCCTTATTTGTTGTTAAATGTTCAATACCTAATTTCTCGTCTATAAATTGCATATAAAGTAATAATTCTGCCAAATGAATATTTAATTTTGGGAAATTTTCTGAACCCATAGTTTTTGCTTGTTGATAAAAATCATCTTTTTCTTTAATTTCAGGTTTAATAATTTCTAAACTTTTTTGTAAAATTTCAATTCCTTTTTGAGCTGATTCACTTGCTTCTTCTAAATTTTGTAAAATTTGAACTAAAATTTTAGTTTTTAATAAATAAGCATATCCCATATTCATTTGTAATAATCCAATATATTGATTATTGGCATTTGACTTTTCATTTGACTGTTGTTGAGTTGGTTGAATCTTTAATAAACATTTTCCAAACATATCAATAGCCTTATTTATACATTCTATCCAATTCTTTGCTTTTTGTTGATTTATCTTTACAAATTCTCTAGTTCTTCTATAAAATATTGAATAATCTAAATTTAAGGAAAGTAAAATATTTAACTTTAATTTCTCATCTTTTAACTTTTCTTCAGACCATTCTTCTTCTACTTTAGCTAAATAAGTATTTGAGATATTCATAGAATTGGAAATATATTTTGTATGGTCCTTATCACTTTCCTTTCTTACTAATAAAACCTTTTCAAAAGCTTCTAAAGCTTCATCATAACGTTTTTTTCTCTTTAATACGTGACCTAAATTAGAATTTGCAACAGCAAAATCTTCTTTGGAATTTTCAATATTTATATATTTTAAAGATTTCTTTAAATAAAATAAGGCAATATCTTCATTCGTTTTTGTATTTTCATGATTATAAAAGTAAAATGGAGGAGTAACTTTTAATTGATCCTTTTCCTTATGAATCTCATTTGGATGATAAACCCTCTGTAAATAAAGTGAAGCTAATTGAAGTTGTATTTTAGCAATGCTTAATTGATATTTTGGATCTTTTAAAACTTGTTGAGGGATTTTATTTGAATTTGTTTTTTGATAATCTGACATTTGAAAAGGTGAATCCTTTGATTGTAATAATTCTTCTAATCCACAAATTGAAATCTCTTGAAAATGATTATAATCAAATTGTTTAATAAATTGTGGATTATCATTTTTAATTATTTTATTATCTTGTTTATTTTGTTGATCAGGAGTTAATAATGGAACTTTAAATGGTAAAATTGCTGGAAGTTTTACATTTTGTAAAAATGTACAAAAATTAAATAATAATAATCCATGTTGATATTTTAATTGAAATATTTTTAAAGAATCTTCTTTTAATGAAGAAATTTGTTGAAATTTATTTTCAATATAATTTTTAAATAATTCTGGAAATTTCTCATCTTGTAATAATAAAACACAACCAGTTTGAGATAAAATTTGATAAATTTCTGATGGTTTGGTTGATGATTTAGCCATATGTTCTAATGTAGCTGTTAAAAATCTAAAAACTACATCTCTTTTACTTGTATTATCTTTTTGTTGTGAATTGTTACTAACAACATTTTCTAAGCTAGATGACATTTTTTTTAAATAATTTTATAGATGTTATGGCTATTGACAGCTGTTTTAAGATGTAAAGTTTTGGACAGCTAGATGGGCAAGAAAGGGAAGAAGATTACGGCAATAACATAATGTTTGGTTAATTAACTTAGTTGAAGATAATTATAGGTTTATCACACTGTTATTCTAAGCTTCTACCGTTATTCTTAGTCATTTAGATAGATGCACTATCGGAAAGAAGAGTAGATGAAAACAAGTAAAAACAAAAAGGACCCTTTAATGAAAAAGATAATAATTTTTATAATAAAACTATATCTCTGTAAATAACAACCGAAAATTTAAAGTTTTAGGGGGACATAAAAGTTAAGATTTTGTAGAAATAATATAAAAAAATCATTTTACTTCTTTTCTCCTCCAGTGATTGCAGAGATAGCCTTCTTTCTCATTGGTGGACAAACTACTGCGTATGCAACGAAAAGTGCTGCACCAAAGATGGATGCTCTAAAAAGTCCTCCTAGATATGAACTGGAAAATGCTCTTCTTGAACTTCCTTTTTTTATTATAAAGTTTTAATTCACAAAGATGATGTTGTTTAGAAAATAGTTTTTGAAATGTGTACTCACCTGCTGGGACTGGTGTGTTAGTGATGTATCTCATTTTTTTTAAATATTTTAAAAAAATAAAACATTTTTTATTGCCTTTTGGAATATTTTTCTTGTAAAATTTTGGAGTTTTTGTAGCCAATACATCACGCTGGACATGTGTTTTTGTATTGGTCAATTGGCTTTTGGATCTATAATAAAAACCATAAAAAAATAAAGTCTTTATAATGACAACTGTTTGTATATGCGTACTAATCAACTTTATTTTCCTAGAGATTCTTCGAAGTTTAAAAGGAACTGCAAAATATTAGGCAAGAAGGTAAAGGGTCAGGTGAAGTGTCTGTTTTATAGATTGAAACTATTTTGTAAGTATCGAAAAGGTTATATGTGATGAATACAACAAACATATAAAATTGGCTTTACCTAAAAGTTATCGAAAATATCACCTATTATTTCATGTGTTAAGTTAAATGACTAAGATCCCTTATCTTGAAGTTCTTATAAAGAGGAGAAGATCTCAGGGTAGTTTTAAAGTAATGAACAATAAAAAAAGCAACAACAATTCACTAAATGAACTCTTCAAATAATAGTAACATCAGTATTGCAAATAGTGCAATTCAAAATAACAATAAGATTGATAACTTCTTTAGTCAACCAACCTTCAAGCAAACATATTCTATCTCAGTTGTTTCTTCTTCAAAAATCAATAGTAAAAAGAAGGATAACAAAAAATCTAATAAAACTTTAGATAATTCTAAAATAACAAAACCAAGGAAAATTACAAATAACAGTAATCAAGTTTTAGATTTAGAACGACTTGTACAGCTAACCATAGACACAATTACTAATCAACAAACCTTGTAAATTAATCATCTTACTGCCACTAACGAAATAACTGCAATAGCATGTTATGTAAATATGCTATATCACCTAAGTCAACCTAGTATATGTAAAATAAATCAAAACTATGCGCAATTTATTCTTGCTCTAATATTAATGAAGCAGACTTAAAAGAAAGCAATGCTATATCACTTTTGATTGCCTCAATTTGTTTGTTCTGTTCAATTATTTTGCTTTTCAATTGCTCTGAATTACTATTTGTTTTTTCAAGAGTTTTTTCTGTTCTGGCAATTAAAGTTGTTTGAGACACTTCTAATTCATGTTCTAGCTCCTCTTGTGCTTTTCTGAGTTCAGCTAGCTTATTCAATAGTTGTGTGTTTTCGGATGTAATTTGAATCATGGTTTGTTTATATTCAGTAATTTTATCATCCCATTCTTTCATTATCTTTGTTGATTGTTTTTCTTTTTCATGTAATTCAAGCTTTAGTTCCTCAGCGCCTTTATCAATTTTTGCATTTTCTAATTCTTCTAAATTAACTTCTCTACCAAACTTCAACATTTGTACTTCTCTTACTTTTTGCTTTTCGGTTTGATATTTTTCTTCTAAGCCTTTTTGTTCTTTCAGTTTGGTTCTTTGATTTTTCTGTAATTCTACATATTCTCTTCGTAGTACATTTCTATATTCTCCTAGTTCTTTTATTCTACTTGCCAATTGTAGCAGATATTTGTTGGTAAACACAATTTGATCCGATAAATCTGCTGGTATTTTGTTTTGAGCTAGAGATATAATTTGATTGAACTTTAAGACCACAATGGTCTCCAATTCATTAAGTTTATGTTGTTTTTCTCTTTGTGTTTCTCTTATTAATTCTTCTATCTTCGTCAACTCTTTAATAATTGTGGTTTCTTGTTTTTGAAGCCCTTCCCTTTTAATCTTAATGCTTTTGGCAGCTTTATCAATGGTAGAAAGTGCTTTTTCTTGGTCCATTCTTTTCTTTTGTAGCTCAAATACTTGTTGATACAGTTCTTCTGAGCAACCTTGAGGCAATTTGTCTCTTTTTTCATCACTTTCTGAATCATAATCATCTGATGCATTATCTTCGTCATCTCTCTCTGAACTATTTTTGATAAACAATTTCCAAAGCTCAGCGTAAGAAGGGTGATTCTGAGAAACCAAATTATTAAATTCTTGAATTAAGTACTTTTGCTTTTTGATTTGTTGAACTTCTTTCTTTTTTTGCTTAAGTTGTTCTTGGCACTCGTTTATTTGTGCCTGTATTACTGCTTTTTCTTGTTTCTTGGTGGCTAGCTCTGTTATTTTGGATGAATCTTTAATTTCATATTCCTTTAGTATTTTAAGTTCATAATAGTGGAGTAACAACTTTAAATCAGCAGACTTTAGGTCACCCTCTAATTTGAATTTCTCTCTTCTTAAGTCGTCAATCGCATTATCAAAGCTTTCTATTTGCTTTTCTTGTTTTCTTAAAAATCTATTCTTTTCGTATAAAAGTCTTTGGTATTCTGCCTCTTTTTCTGAGAGTTCAAGTTCTGAGGGCCTAATAGTGGCCATTCTTACTTTTCTTTCTTGTTCTGCCCTTTCTTTAACACCCATATCTTTTTGTTGTTTTAAATGACTCCTAGCACTTGATCGTTTGGACATTCCTGAAATCACTGAAGGCGCTTTCTCTTCCCCTTTCTCTTGGTCATTAAGCAGTTCAGACAGAAGAATATTTTCTCTTCTTTCTGGGTACTCTTCGTCACTTAGTTCAAGTTCGGTAACCTTTTCTGTTATTCCAAGCTTATTATTTATATCCAGTATTTTCTCATTATATCCTTTAAACTTTTCAATTAACCTCATCTTCAAATCTCTAAGACCGAGTAGTCTTACGTTGAAAACCATTCTTAACGTGTGCATACTTTCTTGTAGCAATATAATTTGTCTTAGTTTTTTCTCAGCAGTCATTCTTTGGTGATCTGGAGTCACATAATCAGAACTTGTTTTAAGTTTATAATCTCCCATATTTTGTTGTGCTTTCAAAATTTTAGAAATTTCTTCGGGATCATCTTCTGTATCTAAGGGCTTTCTTTCCAGTAGCTTCTTTCTCAGTCTTTGTCGTTCTTCTTGTTCCCTTTTGAATATTTCTTGTTTTTCAAGTGTGGTGTTATGATTAATTGATTTTTTCTTCTTTAAGGTAAGAGGCGAGGGAAATTCTACAGTCTCACTCTCTGATTGTTCAGAAATATGTAATCCTTCAGTTATTACTGTTTCATCTCCTCTGCTCTTTAGGGAACGCTTTTTGGTTATCTCTTCATTTATCAACTGATGCACATTATCAATTTCTTTTTGCAGATCTGGATGTAGTTTTTCTGTTTTGAAGGAAGTGACAGTCCTACCATTTTTGAATGCTTTCAATTCAATTCTTTCTACATCTAATCTATCAATAAAGTAATCTTTTAATTTTTTTAAGGCAAGGTCATATTTAGCCGATTGCCACTCCATTTCTTTCTTAACTTCTTCTAGTTTTACTTTGTTTTGTTGCAGAACCTTGTCTTTAAGAGAGAGGTCAACTTGAATTTCATCTCTAGAAAGCTTGACATCAGCTTCTCGTTTTTCATTTTCTTTTAAAATTTCATTGAATCTTTGCTTCAATCTTTCTAGTCTTCTTTTCCTTTCAAATTTTCTTTGTTCAGCCTCTATCTTCTTTTTGTCTTCTTCTTGTTGCTCTCTGGCTTCTTCAATACTTTTAATTTGAGAGCCTTTGATATCTTGAATAGCTTCTTCTTCTGCTCTTGTTGTTAATTTCAAAGAAGTTACTCCATGTCTTGGAACTTTTCCGTTTATTCTTTCTGAAAAGAAGCACCCTTCTTTACTGGTTGTCAAAAGGTAGCTCTCATCAAAGCTCATGGAGATATCAGTAATTTCACCTATAATACTGTCATGTAAATACATAGCTCTACATTCTTTTCCTTCATTATCAATAATGGAAACAAACCCATCTTTAAAGCCTAGTAGTAGGTATTTTCCACTTGGTGAGTGTTTGATACAAGTACAAATTGAATCACGATACGAAACACTGCGTAGCGGAAACTCTGATTCCTCGTTTTCTCTCCAACTTTTTGCTTCGTATTCCATTATTCCTAAACCCTTATTCAAACTCACCAACAGTTTGCCCTCGGGAGTGTATTGACCCTTAATAATACCAATAGTTTTCTTATTTTCTTCATTTTCTTTTTCTTCCTCTCTTTCAGTTTTTGGATTTTCTTTAAGTAATTGAGAATAATTAAGAGTTGTTATTTCTGGTGAGAATTCATATGTTTGGGATGTGTCTACATTTACTGGTTTTTTCATTTGAACAATTGTACCATCTTTTAGAAGAAGCACTACTTTGTCATCATTAGGTTTAAAGAGCACACTGACTGCAGGTTGGTTCAAACGCACAAAACCTATTGGACTGTAATTAATTGAGTTAAAAAAGAAAACTGTTGTATCTTCACTGCAGGTCACCAACAGTTTTCCATCTCCCGAGTAACTGAAATCATTTACTCTTTTCTTATGTGGTTTGAAAACAAATTTTAAGGCAAATGAATCTTCGCATCTCTTCAAAATCCTTATCATTCCATCTTCGAAACCAGCAGTTATCATTAATCCATCTAAGTCAACATTAGAAGGGCTCCAAATTAGTTTAGTCACACCCGAAGAAAACTTTGAAATAAATAATTCTTCTTTGGTTTCATGATAATCAAACAGTCTTATAGTACCGTCTTTGCCACCCGTGGCTGCAACATGGTCATATAACGATGTAGCAACCCCTGTGACGCCCCCAGCATGAAAATCTAATAGAAGATGGGATATATAACGCACAGTTCCCTCATTTATAATAAGGTTTACCTTCCAAAGAGCACCATTTGAATCCTGTACGACCCATAGACCAGATCCTATAATTATGTTTGCAACTTTAACATCGTCTCCTATTTTAAACTCACTTTTTGGCTCAATTTCAATAATATTATTCATATCAGTAGGTTCTGAAGTGTCAATGGTGTCAAAATCCCAGAATCTTACATAACCATCTTCTCCTCCAGTAATAAAGTTAGTTCCTTGGTGCATTATAACCTCTATCATTCCATTATGACAAGGAGCTTGGCCTTTCCTAGTAAAAACACACTTAATAAGATTTTCATCCCACAACAATAAATTTCCACTCTCCGATCCAGATAGAACCTTACCGTCAGGTAATTCAGCGTATCCAGGAATATCTGAGATATCAACTTTACCAAATTTACCTATTTGTCCCTTAAGTTTCAATCCAGTAAACGTTTTTGCCATTTTCCAGAACTTTATGTGACCTACTCCACTTGTGGTCAACAAACCATCATTTGTTGGGGAAAAGGATACATTAAATACTTCTTGTCCAAAGGCTTTATATCTTAAAGCAATTTTCTCTTCTTCCCAACTCCATATAGTTAATAAATAATCAGGATCAGAACCTACAGTAGCTAACCTATTCCCTCTATTATTAAAGGCAATCGAAGAAAAAGCTCTAAGGGTACCATTCCTTAATACTTTGTAAGGAATCAATTTTATACCATCTATAGAATCATATTCCACATTTATAGTGTAAATATGTACATTAGGTCTATCTTTACTTTTTTCTGCAACAGCCAAATATTTCTTTGTTGGATGTACAGCTATTGCTCCGATTCCTCCTTTCCCTAATGGAAATTCCCATCTGTATTTTACTTCTCTTATATCTAAAAATTTAATTGTATTTCCGGAAGATAATACAACAATATATTGAGTTATAAAGTGGACATTATTTCTTTTTAAGCTTTCAAAACCATAAGAATGATCTAAGGTAGTAATACAATCTAAATCCTTTTCAATAACTACTTCCTTAGATAATTCCTTCTCGAATTCTCTGATTTCTTGTTCTTCTTTTTCTTGTTCTTTCCTCTCATCACTCATTTTTTTTTTGTAAAACTACGGTATAACAAACTTCCCGCTTCTTTTATATTTTGTTGATAAAATTAATAGCTTCCGTGAAGCTAAAATGTTGGTTTTGCTTGTTGGATTAACAAACAACAATGTACAAAGCTTACTGATAAGCTTTTGATGAATAATAGCGCCTTGTTAAACCGGTAGGATACGGTTAAATTTCTTCCAACAATGTGAAATTTGGCGTGTGAAATAAGCATTTTTTTTTGTTTTATAAAAAAATACAAAAATTATAGTCTTTTATAACAATACACTTTTGTTTTATAAAATATTAAAAGTAAAGAATGTATAATTAATTATTTTAAATTAAATCAAGGAAATATTAATTTAAATATTTTATTAAATTATAAAAGAATGAAGAGATTTTAAAGATTTGTGGAAACGAACATTTATTTAAAATTTTCAAACAATTATTTACAATGATAAAGAAATTAAAAGATTTGCAAATGAGATTGGTTTATTATTATTGGATAATGTCAATAAAGGAGAAGAGGATGATTTATTTAATTAATTTACAATTTTTTGACAAACCAAGTTTTGTAAAGTAGCCAGAAAAGGAAAAGAACGCATTGAAGAAATTTACATTGTATTGTAACAAATTATTTAAATTATTTTAAAATACTTTCTTTGTATTTTAAAACAATTTAAATAATTTGTTACAAAAATTGTAAACTGAGAACTTTATGACTTTATCACAAAAAATGTAGTGTGGAATTGTGATATCCATATTTAGCAATTAAGCCAAAATTATTTTATTCTTTTCAATTGGGATAAAATTAATTATTTGATTTAAATATTTACTATAAAGATACCATTCAAAGAAAAAAAATATTTTTAATTGTTTATGTTTACTTAAATTATAAATGTGAATTTATAAAGTTTATGGTATTTTTAATATAACTTTTAAATCAATTAAAAATTTAAATAAGTTACATAAAAATAATTTAAATATAACAATAATTAATACAATAAATGTATATGTTAAAGTTATTAAATATTATAAAATTTAATACTCACCCTTAAATACCCTTTTTTAAATGTTACATTTTCACATTTCAACTTTTGGTTCATTTTCCTTTGAAATGTAATGCTTCCTTTCCAAGGCAACTCAATTTTAGAACAATCTTCGAAGACACAACGATCAATTCTAGAAAATTTAAAAATAAAAATGAGTTACAACAATTCAACGACAAATTCCACCACCTCATCGTCTTCGAATAAACAACGGGTGAGTGCCAAAACATTAGGAAATTATATATTACTAAAAGGAAAACTAATAGGTAAAGGAGCGTACGCAGAAGTTTTTGAAGGTTATAGAAAAGATGATAAACTACCTGTTGCCATTAAAGTTATTCCAAGAAATAAACTAAACGATAAACTAATGCGTAGTTTAGAATCCGAAATTAATGTAATGAAAAAAATTAAATCTGATTATGTTATAAAACTTTATGAAGTACATCGAAGTAAAAGAAATTTCTATTTAATTTTAGAAATTTGTTACGGTGGAGAATTAAATAAATTTATGAAAAAATCAAGACCTAAAGAATTAGTAAATGCATTCGGAGGATTAAAAGAACAAGTAGTTAGAAAGTTTCTTTATCATTTAGCTAAAGGTTTAAAACATATGAATGACCAACGTTTAGTTCATAGAGATTTAAAACCTGCTAATCTTTTACTTTCAAAACCTTTTAAATTATTATCTTTAAATTTAAAGCCTAATGATATGGAATTTGGAAATTTAAAGATTGCTGATTTTGGATTCGCGAGAGAAATTAAAGAAAATGATTTAGCACAAACTCTTTGTGGTACACCTCTTTATATGGCGTAAGTTATTATTATTTTAGTTGATAAATCATGTTATTATTATGGTTTAAAATAAATATCTACAGTCCAGAGATTTTAGCAAGTAGGAGATATGATAGTAAGGCTGATTTATGGTCAGTTGGTGCGATTTTATATGAAATGTTGTTTGGAAGAGCTCCATATCTAGCTGCGAATACAATGGATCTTCAAAATCAAATTCGTACAGCTCCTCCTCTCTATCCAAGTGATGGTTCTACTGTTTCATTAGAAGTTGTTTCTTTATTGAAAGGATTATTACAAGCAGAACCATCTAATAGATTTACTTTTGAAGCTTTTTATAATCATCCTTATATGAAACAATTAAGAGAAGAATATGGAGATGTTGAAGAATTTGTTCAAAATGTAAATCCACCAATTCCAATTTCAAATCAACCAAATGAAGAAGAAGAGGTAATGAATGAACATTTACCTAACATTGAGGAAGATAAGAATAATTATGATGAAGAAAAGAATACCATTGTAGAAGAAGATGTAACTGTTGAAGAAGATGAAATGCCAAAGATTAATACAAATGTTATTAATCAAGTGACAACAAATACAAATAATCAAGTTAATTCAAATGATGATCCAAGTGCTCCTTCTTATAGCAAATTAGGAAGTGATGAAGAAATGATAAAAGATATAAATACGGCAACTTCTCCTTCAAACTCGAATGGTGATAGAGTTCCTTCATTAAATATGACTAAAGTTTCTACAAAAAGTGCAAATACAGCAACAACACCTCGTAGAAATAGCAGTATCAATCCTTTTGTTGAGTCAACTATGGGAACCAATATCACTAACTCACCTCCAAAGAAATTATTAATTATGGATAAGCAAATTCCAACAACTGATTTATTAAATCAATTGGATAATCAATTCCATCCATTAGAATCAATGATGACAAAATCAGGACGTTTTTCATATCCAAGCGTTATTTTTGATTTTGATGATTTGAAATGTAATGAAAGTTGTTTACAATTTGTAAAGTTAGTTGAACAAGCTGGAAGAAGATCTTGGGTTATTGCTGAAACAGCTTTCTTAATGGAAAAACTTGGTAAATATCTAGAAGCTTTAGCATTATATATTCGTGCCTCAGTGCTTCTACAAGACACCTTGTCCAGATCCCAAGTCCCTGAATTAGAAAAACAATCAGACAGACTTGTTGCAATTAATGCGTGGATGAGAAAATGTTTCTCTGACTTTTTAAGAAGATCAGATCAATTAAGATTTACTAAATTAAGTATGTCACCAAACAGTGAAACAAGTTTTTCTGTAAATGTTGATGATATATTGTACAAGTATGCAGTTAAACTTGCCAAAGAGGCAGCTCAAAATGAATACCTGACAGATTGTAAATTAAAACAATGTATAGCAATGTATTCCAGAGCTAAATTAATTTTTGAACATTTATTAAGTGATGCCAAACTCCCAGATTCTAACGATAGAACACAATTAGAAACATTAGCTAAAGGATTAGGTGAAAGAATTGAATCTCTTCAAAACAATGCTAATAACAACAATACTGAACAATAATAATTTTGTATTTTAATGTACATAGTAATTTATCAAAAAATTAATTTATTTAAAATCTTCTTTGTTGTTTCGACCATTCTACAGAAAGTAATAAGTGATTTAAACTAAAGTTATCAAACCTCTTAATTGCTTCTTCTGCTTCCTCTGGTGTAGAGTAAGTAATCAAAGCGAAACCCTTGTTACCACCATTATACCCTGCAGGTAAATAAACTTTAATAATTTTACCAACTTGTCCGAATAATAATCTTAAATCATTTTCAGTTGCTCTTTCATCCAAGTTAGTTACTCTAATAGCACGATTAACTTCACCACCACCTGATGAAGATGATGCAGTATCGGAAAATGTTTTATTTCTAAGACTTGGTGGAACATAAACTCCTGCTTTAGTTTTATCTTGCACAGTTGGTTGAATAACATGTTCTTCTTTCTTTTCTTCAATTTTACTTTCAGCTTCTTTTGCCAATTGTGTTTGAATTTTATTAAGAACTTGTTCCTTTTCATCTGCAATAGTAGGTATCGATGTAGGTTGGAATGTTTTATTAACAGGTTCAAAATGAATTGGTTCACCAATTGCAGTTACATCTCTTTCTCCTAATGATGTATCAATAGCTAATCCAAATTTCTTCCATTTACGTCTTTCTTCAACAATTGGATTAATTTTCTTTTGTTGTTTTACTTTAACTTTCTTTATAATTCTAACTTTTTTACCATCTTTTATTCTTTCTTCAGTAATTATCTTGATTCCTCCGTCTTCTTCTTGGTCTGCCCAAGATAATTTACTATCTGTTGTTGTTTTAGACATTTTTTATAATTCTTCAATTCATTTTTAAAATTTAATTTTTTTTGTTTCAAGGCCTCTTAGTCTCAATGCACTGTAATTTTGAATGAAGAGTTTATTAAACGAATTAAACTATTCATTTGTTGTATTATACAATACCTGTATCAATTGTTTGTGTAGTTATTAGATTGTCTTTTCTTTGTCTTTATTTTGACTATTTTTGTTAACAAAAGGCGCATTGGGTGCACAGTTAGCATTTCAAGTTTTAACTCAAGGAGCTGAATACTCCTGTAGTCCACTTCACATTCTAATCAAAAACTAATTGCCAACATTTCAATTCAAGAAAATAAAAGAAATAATTACTCTCCTTTGAGAAAAAAAAAGAAAAAATTTTGAAATCCCTTAGAACTGTGTGGATCTATATTATCACTGTCACTTGTCTAAACTGTTGACCCAGCCAACATCCATTTTACTTTCAAAAAAAAAATTTTCAAACAATTTCCAAGGGATTTTTTCAAAAAAATTATAGAGTTATCCCTTTATTGACATGATGTTAAACAATAATAACATTATTACTGGGAGGACTATCATCATCTTCTTAATTTCATTCCTTTTCTTCCTTCTTTCCTCTAGTTTTATTTCTTGTCAAAATAATGGTAAGTTAATTATTAAATACATACCGGTATCATTAAAAATTATTGACAATCATGATCTATAAAAAACAGATTTACAACAAAATTCTATATTCTTTTACTTTCCATTTCAAGAAGATAGATTTATATTAAAACAAAATAGTTATACACCACTTTTAAATTGTTCATGTCAAGGAGACATAACAAAAGTTGGACAAGTAGTTTCAGTTGCCACTTGTTATGTAGATACATCAAATTCAATAATTTTAAAACCAAATACAGCTGGATATTGTAATATTATGATTGATAATGTTTTAACTTCAGAGGAATTTATGTATATTACAGATTTTATAGTTTCTCCATTTGGTATTAGTATTTCACCACAAATTCCTGATTTAGCGCAATTACAATTAATTAGTCAACCTAACATTCCAGATGTTACAATTTTTTCAAGATTATTAGGTAATTCAGTACAATTAAGAAGTTTATATATACCTACAATTACAAGTAATATTGAAGTATCATCTACAAATATTACATTTACTTTAACTAAAGAAAAAATACAAAATTTAATTGATAATTTATTATACAATGATGATAATAGATATGTACGTGTTGATTTAGAGATTTTATTAAATGGAATTGTATATTCTGTTACACAACCAATTAATTTATTTAAAAATCCAAAAATTACAAATGTTTATCCAAAATTAGTTAGAGTGAATGAAGCAACTACAATTTTAATTAATTCAAATCCAAATCCAGTTAATAATGAATTTGGTTTTACAAATACTGGTTCTTCTTTATTAGTTAGATTTTGTCAACCATCAATTATCTTTAATAATGTTATTTATATTAATAGTAATCAAATTAAAACAACTGTAACATGTCCTTCACAAAGTACTAACTCAATCTTAGAATACTCACAAGATGGTGGTGTTAGTTTCATTCCAGTTGGTACTTTACCTGTTTTTGATATTTCTAGAGCTAGTGTAACTTATACAAATGCTGTAGGTAGTTCAGCGACTGGATGTAGTATTTTTGGTAAGAATAAGATGAATATTCAATTTAATAATGTTGATGCATTTAGTAAGGTTACTACATCTAATTCAGTTGTTGAGTTATCACTATTTTCTAGACAGGTAAATGATCAGTTAGGTCCAAATGATATTATCAGTTGTCATTGGTCATCTAGTAATGATTATCAATTAAATTGTGATTGTCCAATTTTATGGGATAAAAGTGTTAATTTACCACAAGATTTTGTTTATAATTTAAAACCAGTTTCAGTTTATTCAAATGATCAATTAATTATTTATAGTAATACTTTCAATGAACAAACAAGTAAAATACATTATGATTTAGTTGATCAAATTTCTGTAAAGTCACCAATCGCCACTTTTGCATTTGATGCTTTAAATCAAACAAATTTAAAAATTGAATTAAGTAATATGAATGTTATTTATATTCAAGATCAAATTATTTATAATTATTATTTAACAAGTACTAAAGATATTAATGATCACAATAATATTCCATTAAACTGTCAATGGGATGCTTTATCTTTAAATGATAAAGTAATTTGTGATTTTTCAGCTTATTTCTTAAATGACAATAGTCATACAGCATTAAATAATATTTCTAGATTATGTGGAAATAATTGTACTTTATTTACAAAAGATGGATATGACAGTGATTTTAATAATTGTATTAATTCGTGCAATTTATATTTAATAGTTAGTTTAAATAGAAATAGTAGTTTCTTTCCAAGTTATTTTGGTCCATTAACTATTCCATTAACTTTTACAACATTTAATACTTTTAATTTAATTCCAATTATTAAATTAAATAGTATTACACCAGATACTATTTTAGTTGAAAATTTATTAACCATGCCAGTTTCAATTAATACTAATGGAGTTAAAACATTTGTTTCAAGTAGTTCATTATTTTACAATTGGGTAGAAGAAACAACAACCAATAGAATTTATTCTGGTTCTGTTAATTATATTGATAATTATAATTTAAAATTAAATGCAATAGATAATAATGGAATTGATTTACAAAATACACAATCAGGTAGATTTAAATTACAATTATCAATGAATGGAAAGACAGGTGTATATGGTAATGATCACAGTAATATTCGTTTAAAGATTTTAAATAAGAAAGATGTTGTAATTAAATCATTTGTTCAATACAAGTTAAATGGTACAGATCCAATCCCAGAAGGTTATGATCCAAATACTGTTTCACCAATTGAAACATCATTCTTGATTGATGGAAGTGGTTTCCCAGATTCACAATCAATTAAAATTAAATTTGTTTTACCACAAACAACAGTTACTAATATACAAGCAAGAAGTGCATTAATACAAAGATCAAAGAAACAATATCGTAATTTATCACAAGCACTTCCTTATTATAAAAGGATGATTATGTCACAATACCAAACAGAACAACAAAATAATGTAATTTCATTTACTGGTGATTGTAGTTATTTTAGTTTTACTCAATTACGTTGTACTTCACCAAATTTATTATCATCAGGTATTTCATTACCATTTTCATTTAACGTTTCTTTATCTTTTGATGGTGGTTTGTCATATTTCTCACCAACTAAACCTGATGGTAATTATGCAAGTATTACTGTAAGAGCATCAGAACAACCAATTATTGTTCAAGCCATTCCATCAAGAGGACCTATCAATCCATTAGAAAAATCAATTACAGTGACATTGAAGGGTTTAATTAAAGATGTTATTTCATGTTCTGTTAAATATGTCAATCCATTAAATCCTATTGGTGTTGATATTTCAGTTAATTATACAACAACTCCTAATTTAGAAAATACAGATGAATTTCAATGTGTAATTGATACAGTATCACTTAAAAAACAAATAGATTATTATAATGCTAATATTTCTACTTCAAGTAATACAACAATTACTTTCCCACAAAAAGATACATTTAAAATTATTTTAACAACATCAACTGGATTAGGAAGTGATGCTTTTACATTTGAATTTTATGAACATCCAAGAATTATTAATACTTATCCAACTGCAATTAATTCACAAGGTAAAGATTTTATAATTATTGAAGCTGACAGAAATGGTGCAATGTTTGATACATCCTATAATATTGTCTTCAAATTAGGTGATTTCAGTACAACTGACAAGTACTGTCAATACGCTTATGGTACAGACAGACATATTTTGAACTGTTCTGCTCCAGCTCATCCAGATATCACTGCTTCATGTTCAATTACCTATAACTCTTATCAATACATGCAATGTAGTCAAGATATTAAAGTATTAGCATGTGCAGCTGGTTATACAGCAGTAGAATACACAGATGATTGTAAGAGTTGTGCAGCTGGTCAATATAAACCTTTAGAAGGTTTCTTTGCATGTATTAATTGTGAAGTTGGTACATACAATAATAATACAGGTCAATCTAAATGTGAGACGTGTCCTCCATTTAAAACTACACTTCAACAAGGTAGTACAAATTTATTAAATTGTGATTGTGAAAAAGGTTATTATAGAAGAAATGGTTCTACTCCATATGATGAATGTATTGCATGTCCACAAGGTGCAGATTGTTTGGGAAGAGGTGAATTACCAAAACCTTATCCTGGATATTGGTGGGATGACACTGCTTCTACAGGTAAGTTTTTATTTACAAAACATTTATTTACAATAATATTTATACATTACAATAATAATAGATGGTAGAATTATTTTATTGAAATGTGATCCTCCAAATGAAAAGATTAGATGTCCAGGTAATTTAACTTTAACTGGAAGATGTGCAGAAGGTTATACAGGTAGATTATGTACAAGTTGTGTAAAAGGTACTTATTATTTATCAGGTGATGAATGTAAACAATGTAACCAAGATGTTCAATTGCGTTTCATCATTGTCGTTGTAGTTGTCGTCATTATCGCTTTAGTTTTATTCAAATTTGCTCAATTGAAAGTTACTCACCTTTCAAGTATTTCTATTGCTGTCAGTTATTTCCAAGTCATTGCCGTTTTCACAGTTTACAAGTAAGTAATTTTTAAATTATTTATTTAATAACCTTTTAGTTTCACGTGGCCAGAATCATTACACAGAGCATTGGATGTATTAAAATTCTTCAATCTTAATTTAGATATTTTCGTTCCAGAATGTATTGAAATTATTACATATGGTTTGAAATGGGGTCTTACAATTGCTATGCCAGCTATTTTCTGTTTCCTTTTAATTGTTGTATTTGGTTTAGAATGTTTAAGAAGTTTAATTCTTTCAAGAGTTCCTTATCTTAGAGCACTTAGAATGCATCCAAAAGTTGTCAAATGTTACGAATTAGAAGGTAATTTCTTTGTTAGACAATTGAAAATACTCAGAAGAGATATTGTTAGAAATCTATTAGTTCCAAGATCAAAAAGAGAGTTATTAGCATTTGGTGACAAGTTTATTCACACTTTTATTGTTGTTGTCAGTTTCAGTTACGTTTTCGTTATTACAAAAGCAGCTGAAATATTTGATTGTCAAAGCATGATTGATGGTTTAGGAAAAGTTGTTCATCTCTATGTTGGTTCAAGTCCAGATCTTTATTGTTTTGAAAATGATTGGTGGATCTACTTTGCTTTTGCACTTGTCACATTCCTCTTATTTGGTTTAGGTACTATCTTACTATTCGCTTACATTGTTTACAAGAAAGATCAAGCTGTAGGTAACATGAAGTTCTACGCTCGTTTCCGTTTCCTTTTCATTCGTTTTAGAAGTGGTAGATTATATTGGGAAATTGTTATTATTTTGAGAAAATTATTAATTTCAGCAGCTATTATTTTCTTCTCTAATTGGCCAATTTTAGTTGTGTTATTTACAATGTTTGTGATATTTATTAGTTTTATTTTACAAACACATCACGTGCCATATCGTAGAGTTTTCCACAATGTTATGGAGTATATTGTTTTATTATCAACTGAATTTTTATTATTCTCTGGTTTACTATTTTACGTAGATCAATTCCCTGATTCATGGAACGCAGATGCTTTAGGTTATTTATGTATCTTAACTGTTATTATAAGTACTGTTGTTATTGGTATTTTAATTTTACTTGATTTTAGTTCACAATACTATGCTGACAGAAGAAAACAAAAAGAATATGATGCTCAAAAGAAATTACAAAAAGAAAATGAATTGAATAAGTTTAATAACAAACATTTAATGAATTTAAATAATAACAATGATACTACTACAGGTGATGAAACTACTGAAAATACAGATACAAATCAAAAACATACTGTCACATTTAATGACACTACAACTGTACATGGTGGTACAACAACTCTTGTAGTTAATGAACAAACAACTGCAACAAATAATAATGACACAACCATTGTTATTGATACAACTGCTGAACAAAAACCAAAAAGTAAAAAGAGACATCCATTTGGTGAAAATTGGAAAGAACTTCCAAAGAAACAAAGAGCAAAGAATTTTGCTAAATATTGTTTAGATAAATTCTTAGAATTTTTAAAGTCAATTGAAGGTGAAGATTTAGATACTGATATTGCTGAATATGATGATGAATATTTATGGGATACTGAACGTTTAGATAGAGGATTACCTTTAATTGAATATAAAGAAAGAGTTGAGATTGATAAGAAGAAAGATAAAAACAATCAATCAGTGATTGATGACAATGCAATTACATCAACTCATGTAGATGAACAAAAAACTACAGTTATTTCTGAAAGTATTTTAGGTGAAAAGACAGATAATAGAAATCTTGTAAATGAAGAAGATAATAATATGATTCAATTAGAAGATAAGAAAGATTTAGGTTTTAGAAAACATCAAGAAACAATGGTCACAGATATTGAATTAGAAGATGTTGTTGTTGAGAAAGAAATGTATAAAAAAGATCAAGAAACTCATGAGATATCAAAGGAAGAGGTACTTGATATTCAAGAAGAAAATGAAGAAAATGAAGAAGAATTGGATCAAAGGTTTTCAACTGAGGATACTGAATCAGTAGATTCAACTATTGTGAAATCACCCACTGTCAAGAAAGGTATTAATCCAAAGACATTTAATAGATTGATTGGAAGAACAGATTCTGAACTTTCAACACCTACTGGAAATAGTCAACAAAATTTATTGTCTGACACTTCTTCTGCTGCTTCTTTGACTTCAAATGATGACAGTAAATTGCAATAAATATGTAAATATAATTTATATCTTTTTTATAAAATAATGATAAAAATTACAAATATTTTTAATTGATTAATAAAATAAACACAATAACCATATCTTTCATAAAATAGAATATAAAAAAATTTAAAGATAAATTATTAATTTACTATTGTAAAAGCTAATCTTTTAAAGCAGTTTTTTAAAATTTATTAAATTTATAAATTTCATCCAATTTATCTAAAACAAAGCAAAAAAATCTACAGCACTACAGGTTCCCGAGAAGTCTCCCATCTCAGTACTAATGTAGCCCTACTGTGCTTAACTTCTCAAATCGGACGGGGTGAGGTGCTTTCAGATATTTATTAAACCATCGTGCCCAATTTGTTACTTTAAAAGGGGTGAATTTTCTTTTTGGTGTAGTTTTATGAATTTATTGTATTTATATTTTTTCTTGGTTAAACAAATGAAATAAATTACATTTAAATATTTATTAAATACGATTTATAAAATTACAAATTATTGATTTAAAATCTTTTTCTTTAAAGACTCAAATTCTTCATTAGAAATAATTCCCTTCTCTTTTAATTTTCCAATCTTCTCTAACTCTTCAATCATATTAGAAGAACTTCTTGGTGAGACCTTAACTTGAGTTGAATTAGCAGTAAGTACCCTTTGTTTCTCTAATTTTTCTAAATCTTTATCAGTTACCTTATTTAAATCTTTAATATTTTGATCTTTACAAAAATTAGATAATTTCATTGTTGCTTCTAGAATTGCCTTCTCTGCTTCTTTTTCTGAACTACTATCATTAGTTTTACTATTAGTTGTTGTGGTATTCATTTTCCCATAAACACTATTCACTTTCTTTGTGTCCATCCAAGTTGGAACTTGTTGAATATTGGGAGTCTCAGGTAATGACGATTTTGTATGTCTATGAGGTGATTTCACGGTTGTAGTAGTTGAAGATGATGTAGTTGTTGGAGGATTAATTGAAGATACAACTGGAGGTTTTGTAGTCACAGTGGCAGTACTATTATTATTTGTAGTGCTACTGGTGGTTGTTGAACTTCTTGGAAGTGGGGGTTTAACAGTAGTTGTCGTTGTAGTTGTACTAGTAGTTGTAACAGGTGGTTTAGAAGTAGTTGTAGGAATAGGTGGAGGTGTAGTCTTTGTTGGAGGAGGTGTTGTAGTTGACTTAAAGCTACTAGTTGGTATTGGAGGTTTAGTTGTTGTATTTGATGTAGTGGTTGTTGGTACAACTGGTTTACTAACTACAACAGGTGGTTTTACCTTTTCTTCTTCTACAATTGGTGGCTTAGTTGTAGTAGGGATTGTTGGAGGAGCTCTTCTTTCTTGTGTTACTACAGGTGATTTTTCCATTGGTGGAGGATTAGAAGTAGGAATTGTAGGTTTTACAGTAGTGGTAGTATTATCCTTTGTTGGAGGTGGTGGAGCAACTCTTCTTGGCGGCTCTTCCACTTTTGTTGATGAAGTTGTTGTTTGATATTTATTTGATGTTGTTGGAATAGTTGGTGGAGGAGTAGTTTCCTTCTTAAAAGTTGTAGGAATTGGTGGTTTTACACTTGTATTTGTAGTAGTTGTAGATACAGGTGGTTTCACAGTAGTTGTTGTACTTGTGATATTTGGTGGAGTAGTTGTAGGTGGCTTAATATTTGTTGGAATTGGTGGTTTTGTACTAGTTGGAATAGTTGGTGGTGGTGTAACATCCTTCTTAGGAACGGAAGGAGGTGTCACTACTCTAGGACTTGAATTAGTTGTAGTAGTAGATGTGTTTGTTGGTGTTGTACCAGTTGACTTTTGTTGTCTCTTTCTCAATTCATCCATTAGTGAATTTCCAGATCCACCAAATGGGTTGATAGGTTGTTGCATACCTCCGCCACTACTACCACCTGACATACCAGAACCACCACTACTTCCACTACTAGATGATGATGATTTATTTTCTGTTGCTAATGGCGAATCACGAATTGCTTTTTGGTTTTCTGGAACCTTCTTTAAAGATCTTCCTTTTTGAATATCTGCTAACAAATTGGCTCTTCCTGCAGACGGTGGTTTAACTTGTAATGTACTTGTTGGTGGAGGTGGCACATTTACCAAACCTGAAGGGGGAGGTGGTACTGACATTATAGCTTGATGATCTTTTTAATATTTTTTTAACTTTGATTTTTTGTAACGTGTTTTGAAGATTTTGATGCCGAACGCTGTGTCTTTATAAGGGTGGGGAGCATAACCTGTCTAACAGTGGCAATGACATTATTTCAGGGTTTACAGCAATTTCACACTAATAAAAATTATAAAATTATAAAAGATTGAATTGTTTTCTAATTATAGTTTTGTAGATTTTTTGTTGTTTGTCATAAATCTTTAGGGTAGTTTCTTGTTTGGCACAAAGTTATTAATTATCAGTTTCGATTTTTCCTTTTCTTTTTCTACTGAATCTAGGGTTGCCTGTATTAGTTCAACTTTCTCTTTTATGTTTTCTTTATGAATTTTTATTTCAGAAAGCTATCATTGTTAGGGTAAATTATTAGTATTTCTTCTAACTTACAACTATATCTTGTTTCGATATTACAGTTTTAATTTCTTCTAATTCTCTCATTTTGTCATCTATTTCTCTAATTAATTCCTCTTGCATATATTTAAATCTATCTAAGTGTTGTTCTGCAATTATTTCATGCTTTTCAATTTCTTTAGTTTCTAAAATTTGGTCTTCTAAGGCTTTTTGCAAAACTCCATATCTAGTGGCAGCCTTTGAATATAATATTAAGTATCTTTCAACTTCAGGTCTTCGGTCAACTGGGGCATCATTTAAAATTTCTTGATATAGAGCTAATCCCTCTTTCATTTCAGAGGAAGATGAATCACAAATAGTAGATTGTGATTGCTTTAGTTTATGTTTCATCTGTTGTTGCATTTCAATATAACTACTAATAATTTGTTTTAGGGGTATATTCACTGTTTTAGATTTAATGGGTGCTCTACAATTAGGACAATTCTTTCTTGTAAGCTTATTTATACAACTGGCACAGAAACAATGTCCACAAGGAACCAAAATCATGGGTTCACAATCATCTATCATTAACTCAAAACATATTCCACATTTATGATTATCTATTTCAGTGTTAACAAAGTTATCTAAATCTTCATCCGCTTCTCTTTTTTCTTCGTGTAAGTCTTCCTTTATTTTCAATTCTTCTTTTATTGATCTTTCAACAGTTTCCGTTAGTAAATCAATTAAATGTTTAGATACTTTCTGTTGTCCAAATGACGTGATTTCCGATGAAATATCTACTTTATTTTCTATTTTCTTTCTCAAATTCTCTTTCGCCTTAGCTTCTTTCCACCTTTTTACATCCAATTAAACAAACGATCTAATATTATTTACATAACAAGCCTTTCTTTCAACTAACCTTCTTTTCTTCTCTTCTAGCGATGTCTCCATTGCACAAACTGTATTTTTTTTTGTAATAAAAAATGCGCCATCTTAACACTAAGCGTTTTTCTTCCTTGTTTTTTGTCTTGTTGTCATTCACTGTTGTGATGATGGTAGGAAGTATATTTGCTAATACCACTGAAGAAGGAATGATTAATTTAGATGGATATAGATTAATACAATATGATAAAGGAACTCAAAATTATGGAAGTAGAATTACTGGTTTAAACTCGCCCATTACAACTTGTGAAATAAATATTAATGGAAATTCTTCAACAATTGAAATGAAAAGTGCTGGACTTTCTGCTGCAAGAAGTGTTGTTCTTTTATCATTAAGAAAAATATTAGAAAATTCTGATTCTACTAACCCTAAAGTAATTTTTAACACTTATTTTAATAATTTATTAAATAGAGATGATGTCAGTGGATTATTAATTGTTATCCCAAAAATACTTGAAAATAACCAAAAAATTATTGAAAGTTTTAAATCCATTGAAAAATCTTTATTATTAGGAAAGTTTGAGAAACCAATTTATTTTATTTTTGAAAACGATGATATTTTACCAATTGTTGATATTGTTAATAATCAAGAAGAAGAAAGTAATTTATTAAGTTATTTAAAAGAAACTTATCAAGTTGTGACTAGTGAACAAGAAGCAAAAACTATTGAACCTTTATCCGTAGTTAATCTTCAAACAACTTTATCTGGTAAGGAATCTCAAAATCCATATATTGGTATTGTTGCTCATTACGATACTATTAGTGTTCTTCCTGTAAGTTATTAATATTTAACCTTTAACAATCATCATTTCTTAATAATAATAGGGATTATCTAATGGTGTTAATGGAGATGGCAGTGGTGCTATTGGTTTATTGGAAATTGCAAGACTATTCCAAACAATGTATGCTTCACCATCAACTAGAGGTCCATTTAATTTATTATTTGTTTTAACAGGTGGAAGTAAATTAGGATTTTCTGGAACCAAACATTGGATTAATCATGTTGATAGTAAATTATTTAGTCAATTAGAATTTGTACTTTGTTTAGATACAATTACTTCTAATCAACTTTATTTACATATTGCAGAAAAAACTAATAATAAGAATATTATTAATTTGTATAAACATTTAATTCAAACTTCAAAACAATTAGGAATTGATTTACAATTTATTGAAAAGAAAGTTGAAAGAGAGATTGCATGGGAACATGAATTATTTGCAAAGAAAGGAATAGTTTCTGCCACTTTATCAAGTCAATTAGTTCCTATTACTTCTCAATTAACTAAAACTAGTTCATTAGATTTGAAAGTAGTAAACAGCGATTCATTAAAGAAGAATATTTTGTTTATTGCAGAAGGTATTGCTCGTAATATTTACAATATTTCTTCAATTTCTATTTTTGATGAAAAGAGTGTGAATGAAAAGTTTATTGAATTATGGTTAAAAGTTTTTACAAATGAACCACGTTTTACTCCAAATATGAATAAGGATAATACTATTGTTAAAAGTTTAAAGAGTGTAAGTATTATTATTTATATTGTTTTAGGTTAATTCTTAATAATATAGACTTTACAACAACTTGGATCTGATGTCAAAACTCAAGATTTCAACTTGGCAAGCTCACCTTACAAATTTTATGGAAATAGTAAGGTAAATCTTTCTATCTATCAAGTCAAACCAATTTCATTCGATATCCTTTTACTTTTCGGAGTACTTGCCTATTTATTTATTCTTCATATTAGCTTCACAGGTATTAGTGGTGTTATGCATAATATTTCATCATTATTCAAACAACAAAGAACAAACAAGAGCAAAAAATAAACTTTTTAACACAACAACTTCAATAAATTTTATTTTTTTCTAACAGACAGAAAGAAAATGCACCGAAAACACATATTAAAACCTCCTATAGTAAGTTTATTTTTTGATGATCTTCATTTCCGATTAAACAATAGATTTAATTTTATTAATAAAAGACTCAAGTGTTTGAGTTTTTGAAACAAGGTTCTAGAATTCAAGTTTGGCTTTATGAAAATACAGATTTAAGAATTGAAGGAAGTATACTAGGTTTTGATGAATTTATGAATATTGTACTAGATGAAACGGAAGAGATATATGTTAAAAAAGGAACAAAAAAGAAGGTTGGAAGGATAATGCTTAAAGGTGATAATATAGCACTAGTGAGAGATGTAACTAATGACAATAATACTACACAACAATAAAAACATTAAATAAAAAATGTCTTCTTCAAATAACGATAATAGAAACAGATATTATTCCACATATGAGTTTTCTAATTCCGATGCTAATCCAGATGTTTTAAAAAGAATTGATGCAGGTGTTGGTAGATATAAATATGCAACTTATTATTTTTATAAACGTCCTTTAGCAGCATTAGGATTTTATTCATGTGCTGGTTCTTTCTTTTCAATGGTTGCTAGTATTATAACAGGTCAAAATGCAAGAACTGTTCGTTTTTGGAGTAGTAGTTTTATTCTTTCCGCTGCTTCTTCTCTTTTAGCCATTCAGTGGTATGCAAGTAATCCACCAACTTATAAAAATCATGGAGATGATGTTTTACAGAAAGGAATTGAAAGATATTCAGCAGAACAATCCAAAAAACCAAGATTTTAATCTTTTACATTAACCTGTATTGTATATAAATATTTAAGGCTTCAAAATTGTTGTCTCCTAATTGACCAATTTGAAAGCCTTGTTATTGCCACCATCATCGGTATTGCTAAAGAATTAATAGAAGGGAAATTGATATGTAAACAAAAAAAAAATTCAAATAAAAAAATTTAAAAAAAAATGATATCCGATCAAGGTTCTTCTCAACAACAACATCATGATGACCAACAACAAGGTAGTATTCAACCTGCTGGTTTGGACAAAATGAATGAAAACTTGGAAAAATTATCTGAAAAAGAAACTGAAGAATTAGTTAAAAGTTTTCAAGATCACTTTAATGATTGTACAAAAGCTTGTAAAAAACCAAATATTTTAGTTGCTGGTATTACTGGTGCGGGTAAGAATTTTAATAATTTAATCGGAAATAATCTTAATAAATTTTCTCTAAATAGGTAAGAGTACATTAGTAAATGCCGTATTCGGTGAAGAATTAGCAAAATCTGGAGTTGGAATGCCTGTGACACAACACTTCCAAAAATTCGAACCATCTGATAAACCAGTTGTTATTTATGATTCAAAAGGTTTAGAATGGAATAGTCATGAAGAATTTATTAAAGAAACTGGTAAATTCTTTATGGAATTAAGACAATCACCTGATGTATCTAATCATATTCATGTTGTATGGTATGTAGTAAATACAGCAAGAGGAAGATTTGAGAATTTTGAGGCAGAAATTGTTAGAGAAGTATTTGCACCAACACCTGTTATTTTCGTTTTAAATAAAAGTGATTTAGCAGATTCAACACAATTAAAAGCAATTAAAAAAGTTATTGAAGATGAGAAATTAGAACATAATAGAGGTATACATGTTTGTGTTTCAAAGAGAGAAAATTGGACTCAATCATGGTGTCCAGATTGTTATAGTGATGATGTTTTTTATGATGAAGAAACAAAAGAATTAGAATGTAGTGATTGTGGATTTAATTGTGTTTTAAAAGATAGTTTTGGAATGAAAAAGTTAATTAATCACACTTGTGAATTATTACCTGAATTAGCAAAAGATGCATTTATGTATTCACAAATTGCTTCAATGACTGAAAAGGATAAAAGAGCTAAAGGTATTGTTATTGATTACACTAAAGAAATTACAATTGATGCAAAAGGTACTTTTATTAAGAAAATTGCAGAAATGTGTGCTAAATTATTTGTTATTTGGGGTTGGCCATTAACCGGTGATACTTTTAAAGAAGGTTTATCAGATATGCAAAAAGAATATATGGAACAATTAAACTTTAAGGAAAGATATGCTGCTGTTGCTGTTGATAAATTATTTGGTTCAAGATTATCTAAAGCATTTAGTGGTGTTATTGGTTTAACAATGAATAGAGGTATGAAAAGACTTAATGAACAATTAATTGAGAAGTGTGCTAAAGGAGAATTAAAAGAAATGAAAATGGAAGATTTTATTAAGGAATCTGATTTAACAGATGACTTTATAAAATTCTTTTTTGAAACTGCTTTAGTTCAAGGTGTTGATGTTGCTCTTGATAAACTTTGGGATTTATCAAGTGAAGAATTACAACAGTTAATGAGTCAAATGGATTTCTCTAATGTTGGTTTATTTGGTAATATTAATCTTGAAGGAAATCAAGCAAACATGGAACAAATTGAACAAATGTTATCTCAAGGTGTTGATGATATCTCTATTGCTGAAGTTGATGCAGAAAAAGAAACACTTTTAAAGAAAGACGAAGAAGATGAACAACCACCAGTTGATTAACCGCATTTATATTGTATTAGTTTACAATAAAATCTTTTTTAAATTACTTGTTGGACTTGTTTTGTATTCCATTCATGGAAATTGATTCCCTGAGTTTTTAGTGCACTGGTTTTACAACAAAACTGCCAATGGTTTGCTTTTTCCACTTTCGGTTCGTTTTATCGTTTAATGGAATACCAACTCTATCTTCGATCTGTCGTTACTGCAAAAAGTAATTTAATTCACAAATCTTCAAACATTTAAATACGTTTTTAATTGATTCTGTTTATCAATTCAAACTCAAAACAAATACAACAATTCGAACAAATAATTTATTGAAAATGATGTCACAAGTATTAGCATTAGTTTTAGCTGTCATTATGTGTTTCTTGTATTCTGTAAATGCACAAATGACCACTACTGATTATTGGAACGAAATTGAAAATTCAGGAGCAGCTCTATCAAGCTTTGTTGCAGTTATTGTAGCTTTCATTGCAATGATTTTCATGGTTAAATTTTAAATTGCAAGCAATCCCTCAGAAAGGATTTGAATGGACACGGTTAGGAAACCAATTTCTAGCCACACAACAAATTGTACATTAAATAAACTATCTTGTATAAAAAGCAATTTTCTTTGTGGTTATTGTGCCTGTCTTTATCATTGCTGACAATGTTTGTATTAGCCTTTAAACCAATTATCCACCGGTATTGAGAGTTGAAACAAATTCACTAATTAAACTGAAGTAGAGACTGTTTAGAAATTACCATTATGCTCTACTATGATATACAAATGCTACTAAGGACCTCCTTAATAAATTAATTGTTATCTAATCCATTGTGTGCTTCCATTTTCCTTAGGAAGAACCTTCTACGATAATTCCAATTTATTAGTATTCCGTTTAAAACGAAGCTCCATTTGATCAACAAGCGCAACTATAATCAAAATAAAAAATATCAAAAGATGGAACAACATTATCAAAGTGAAGCTTACACAGAACAACCACCACAACAAACAGTGATTATCACACCTCCAACTTATGCAAATTATCCTCAAGAGTATGGCCATCAAAATTACGGAAGTGGAAATAACAACAATACTAGAGTTGATGACGAAAGTATTCCTTCACAACACGTTCCTTTTCTTGAAATTATTAATCCAAATATGAAAAGGTATAGCGGTGTTGGTATTGCTAGAATTTTTTATATTGTAACTTATATTCTTTTAGCATTTACATTAGTTGGATTTATTATTTTACAATCTGTTAATGCTTTTAGTATTCATGTAGCTTATGGTATATTTGCATTATTTATTAGTATTATTATTTCAGTTTTAGCCTTCTTATTCGGAATAATGTGTACAAGATTATTTATTGAAACTGTAATATCTGTATTTTCAATTAGAGATAGTATGTCAAAACTGGCCCTTTCCAAACAACATTAATTGTAATAAAACAAATCATTTATTTATTTTCACTAAGTGTGCCTTACTCAAAAAAACATCTTTTGTCAACTAAGAAAAACATCTTTCGGTATTGAGCAGATGCCTTTATGCAGTGAGAAGAAAAAAAGGCTTTATTTTTTTTTTAAACAAAAAATGAGTAAAGGAGGATTGTGGAAGTGGTCAAAACAAATTCAAAGAAGATTGCAAAGATGGTGGGCATTGGATCCTGAATTTAAAAACTTCTTACCAGAACATCAAGATGAATTCCGTAACCCTTCACCAGCGTATGTTTTTGTTTTATAAATTTATAAGATGATAATTATTTAATAGTTCTGCAGAACCAGCAAATATCCCTAAACAAGCCTTCATGAAACAATTTCACATTAAATACTATGAACATGACCATCGTAGAGGTTTAGGTATTAATCCAGATTTTATAGATCAAATCGTTTATAGACAAGAAATTATTGAAGCAGCTAAAGCTGGTAAATTAAAACTTAAACCAGGAGAACCTGTTGGTCCATTCTACGCTTTAGATATGGAAAAGAAACACGCTTATGTTTTTGATGAAAGAGATAACAAACAAGTTTATACTTATTCCGTTGACCGTCTGTCTTTCAAACCAGTTGGTGTAAAGGAAACCCCTAGTTTTTATAAACAACAAAAAGAAGAAAAATTATTGTACAAACCAAAAGAAGAATCAAAGTAAACAACAAATCCTTGTTTATGAGAGGGATATTTAACAAAATAGATAATTAATCGGAAATATTTATTTCAATTGCATATTTCTTGTAGCTCTTGGTAATGTTACTGTCATTCCTTCTAAATCTTTAGTAACTTTTACTTGACATCCTAATCTTGAGTTGTGAGCTAAACCAAATGCTAAATCTAACATATCCTCCTCTTCATCTTCAGGTGTAGGTATTTTGTCAAAATATTCATCTTGAATGTAAACGTGGCAAGTACTACAAGCTAAAGATGCTTCACAAGCACCTTCTAAGTCTATATCATTTTCATGGGCAATTGTTAATAAATTTTCTCCGATTGGTGCTTGAACAGTTTTTGTAATGTTGTTTTTAGGGTCAACAAAAGTTATTGATACCGTCCTTTAGAAATTGTTATCAATACTTTTAAAAAGATAATTTTACTTACTCTTTGAAAAGTTTTTGAAGTGAAGAAGAGAAGAAACGATGAGAATAGGAATTAATAGAGAGTAAAGAAGAAGTTGCGGACTTTGTGTGAAATAACCTCGGAAGCAATTTAATCATTTTTTAGATAATGTTATTTGATAGAACAACCAAAAGAATTGAATTCAAGCTTGTATTGATTGTGGCATTCTGTTTAATATGTTTCTATTGGCGTGCATTGGTCGCAAAGTATGCAACACCGTTTTGCATGATCCAATTGAACTTTCAGGTCTTTTTAGTACTATTTGATGAATGATACAGTATTATTCGTGAAGTAAAGGAAGAGAAGAGAGAAATGTTATCGGTGGTAGAATTCTTCTATTCGCCCAATTTCTACCAAACGTTTAGAAGCTAAAACTAGATCAATCCAAACAATAATACCGATGAATGGCACAACCATCCATAGTAAAGTACCTATAGCTCTACTATCCGATTTAAGCTGCCATCTACAAGCAATGAAACCACCCAAAAATCCCAAAAAAGTAGTCAACAACAGCACTATAACCCAGCTACATTTTACTTCCTCCTGCAGTATAACAGACATTTGTTTGTTCTGTTTCTCGGAAACTACAAACCAAATACACCAATTGATCTTTGCACTTCTTTATAATACTAAGACATTATCAAATAACGAGAAGCACTCTTAGTTCAGTTGGAAGAACATCGGCCTACGAAGCCGGGGGTCGGGGGTTCGAGCCCCTCAGAGTGTAAATTTATTTATATTAAATCACAAAGAATATTTTAAATAGTTTGCTTCAGTAAATATAAGTTAGTTCTCAAAATAAATTATTGTAAACAATAACTCAATTAATAAAACTTCCATTTCAGTAAATTAATTTTAAATTAATTATATCATATAATATAAATATTACTATTTAAACAAACAACAAAAAATGAAATATTTTTTTTTTATAATTTATTTAAAAATAAAAAGTTATTTTTTATTGAGACCAAAAATATGAAGTGTTTTTGAGATGTTTCACAATTAATTTAAGGTATTAGATACATTGTTTGGTAAGGGAGCACTATTGGGTAGTATAGAATTGTTGTTAGAGAAGATTATACTCCATTTTGTTTGGTCGCTTTATAAAGGTTTATATGATTTACTTTTTTTGCATCTTTTATTAAGAGCTTTGTTATTTCAGTTAATATTTTTATAGCATTTTTCTATATAGTTGTAAAAATGTGTATATATTATTTGTGCATAGTTGTTAAAGGGAATATTTAAGGGAATATCTTTGTTTAAAATAATTCTATTGCTTTGCATAATGAATAAGGAAAATTTAATTATTGAAACAAAATTTTTTTAATGCGCTGAAGGGACAGCAAAAGAATTAAGTATTGATTTCCAATTTTCTGGTAAATTAGAATTGATTTGTGTATTGAAATTAAAAGTATTTAAGTCATTATAAAATTTTAAATTAAAGAACAAGTTGTCATCTCATTCTTTGTATAATTTAAATTTTTCAGGAATACACATTAGACAATAAATAAATACATGTTTTTAATTGGCCTTGTATTTACAAATAAAACACATCCAATAGTCTTTATCTATATTCTTGAGGATTTATGCTTTATAAATGTGAGCAAAAGCTAAACATTGTTTAAAATATGAAAATACATATTGATTTTAGAGAATAAGATATTTATTTCACTATTTTTTATTAAGATTAATCTGTTTTAAGTGATTTATCTTTAGATTTTTTCTAAGTTCCTTTAATATAAAACCTTGAATATTATCTATTAGTTTATTGTTTTTAAACTAAAAGAATTTTTCGTTGATATTAAAAGAAAAAGAAAGAAGAATATAGTTTTTATTTTTAATACTTATGCTTTTAATTCTTGCAATAGATTTAATCAAGTTTTAGTATGTATTACAAAAGAAACTTTCATATTAAGTACTTTTAATAGTCTTCTTAGTAATCTTTGAAGTGTTATTAATAAATCTAATGGTTAACGCCATTGATTTAATATTTCTTAAGCTAGATAAAGTTATAACACTAAAATTACCTCGTTCAACATTATTAAACAGTATTGTCTTAGATAATTTATAATTTAATCCTAATTTTCTACAAATCTAAGCAGCTACTTTTTTATCTATTTTATACAAAGTTTTTAAATCAATATCATTAATTGCACACAGATATCTAAGTAATGATATTACTTTAAATATTGTAATAACTATAAATTAGTAGAGAAAAATGAATTGAGTATTAGTTAATAATAAAGTTTTGATAAATTTCTCTAAAACTTTTTTACTAACTTCAAACTATTCATTAAAAGAACTTATTTTAGCTCCAAAGTAGCTGATATATTTATTATTACTTAATATTATATCTTAGATGAAAATTTTTGTATGAGATTTTTTATTAGATAATGTTTTATTCCAAGTAATGCATTTAAAAAGAGTAAAATATAATTCAATTTGAATGATATTATCAAAAGATATTTAAAAATTTTATTCATATCTATATTTTTTTTGCTAACAATAATGATATCATCAGCATATATTAGTAAAACAATATTAATATCACTTTAATATCTAAAGTCGTAATAAACAGACTTTTATTATTAGTCAACTGATTTTCAACAATAGATTTAATAATCATTAATTGATTCAAAGTGAAAGTATATTTTTTAAATCTACTTTAACATTCATATACAAGATTAGATTTTTCAACTTGTGACATGAGTTGGTCATTAATAATTATTGAAAATAACCTATAAATTGTTAGCAATGTAATTATAAGTTGAAACTCTTTGAATTTTTTTAGGTGAGGCAATTTTAAGAATTAAAAGAAGAAGTTTTTATTTGTTAAAAGAAGAAAGATCATTTTTTTCTAGCTAAATATTAAAGAAGTCTGTTAAAATTTCATATATTTCATCACTTAAATGTTTTAACATACTTACAAGAATATTATTCCATCTCTGCATTAAGTTTTTCATTTTAAAAGCATATTTTTTAATTATGGCATCTAAAATTTTATTAAAATTCTAATTATCAGGGAATTTTCTATCAAATTTGTTAAAAATTAGATTGGGGTCACTAAGAAAGTTGTTAAATATAGTTTTAAAGTGACTAGTAATTTTTACTTTAGAATTATTTGTAGAACACATTTCTTCTATTGATTGATTGATACTACTTTTTTAGAATATAAAAAAATAAAGAATTTTAGTCTGGAGATTATTAGTTTTTATAATAAATGTGTTTTTTTTCTTTTTTAACAATTTCAGTAAAACATTTTTAAGTTTTTTTTTGTAATTCTTAATTGTTTCATATATAAAAATAGAATCCTAATTATTATATTGTTTCCACATATAATTAAATTTGTTTTTTCTGTATAATTTAATTAAATTTCTATATGTATAAAAAAATCTTTCTATAATGATTATCATAAGTAATAGGTTTGTTTTTTCAATTAATTTTTCTTTCAATTTTCTTAACTATTTCAATCAAATTGTTGTAAAAAATATTAAAATCTTTGTAATTACTTGAAAACTGTTTCTATAATATATTGATATTGTTATTTGATAGTTTTTACATTTACAACTATTTTGATAAAAGCTGAAGTCTAATTGTTGGAGTTATTATTAATTAGAATTGAAATATTAACATTAATATTTTTGTATTAATATAATAATATAAAATTCTAACAATAAAAATTATTAGATTAATTACTTTTTATATAATCAAGTTTAAAGACAGTATAAGCATAAAAACCATTAAATTATTTAAATAAAGAACCTAAATTGCTAGAAGCCAAATCAAATAAATTATATTTCTCAATCTAATCTTTTAAAATTTTATCTTGAGTATTGAAGTTTAGTTTAATTTTAAGCATATTAATTATATTTAAATTTTCAAGAATAATAACTTTTTCACAATGAAAAAAGGTATAAAATATCAATTTATTAACTTTTTCAAAGATCAAATTAAAATTTGAATTAATAATATTAAGTACATTATACCAATTAACAATATTAATCATTCTAAATATCTGATGACACAAAATTAAATTTGTTAAACAATCTTTGATTAATTCTTGAAATTAAACTACTTTCTATTTATTGTTTAACTTAGAGATCGTAAAAACATTACTATCAAAAACTATTAAATACATTACATTGTCCTATAAATTTTTGTAGGTATAATATTTTATAAAAATTATTTTCTTTTATCCAATAAGTTTTTTGGACATTAATAATCTTAAGGTTGAATTTGAAGATATTATTAAAAATAATATCTTTTTTAATAAAAAATAAACTAAATAAATTTATACTAGCCATCCTTATAAAGTTATTTATTAGTTATTGCAGGTATTAAATGAATTAAATAAATTTTTAATTGTTTATCTACTTGTATCACTTTTAAGGAATTTTTTAATAATAAAATAGGAAAAAATTATAAAACTATTATCTAAGACTCTAATTTTTAATTTGACAAATGTTGATTCTTCTGTTAATGTTTTTATTTATTTTTTAAATTCTACAACTTTTTTATATGCATTTTGGTTAATGTTATTAATATAATTTTGAATAGAGTCTAATTTTTTGTTAATTATTTCGAGTTCTTTAATAATATTGTCTATATTAGTAATTATTTAACAGTATTAATAAGTTTTTTTATATAATTTTATATATAATAGTTTTAAATATTTTTATTTGAAATTTTTTATTTAAATATGAATTTATTTTAAATATAAAGTTAATATTAATTAATATTAATTACTAATTTTTTTGGATTTAAACTTATAATAAACTTTTTAATAATATTGTTATTATGATATAATTTATTTATTTTTATAAATTAAACTTTTGTAATTAAAAGTTTAACTTTTTTAAAAAATAATATAAAATTAAAGAGTAACTTTTAAATTGAAACAAAAGAGCCTTTCTATTAGATTTTATTGTTTTTCTACTTTTCGTTCAAAAAATTTAATTATTTCCTCAATAATCCAAACACTGGAACTAATCAAAGTGACAGTTAATAAATCTGGTAATGATAATGGTTCTGTTTCGAAAATGGTTCTCAATAATGGAACATAAACAAGAGCTAATTGACCTAATGCTGAACCACCGACTGCAAAGATGAAGGCTGTATTAGAAGTCAAACCTACTTGGAATAATGATTTCTTTTCTGAGCGACAGTTCAAAGCATTAAAAACTTGGAAAAAGACAAATGTAGTAAAAGTCATGGTAATATCACGAGCATCGACAACCCCATCCTCTTTCATTCCAGTAATGAAAACATACAATGTTCCACAAACCATAATTAAGGCAGAAATTACGACAGACATAAGCATTCTTCCAGAGAGTATTGATTTCTTTGTATCACGAGGAGGCTGATTCATAACATCTTCGTCAACTGGTTCAACACCCAATGACTGAGCAGGAGGTCCATCCATAATAATATTGATGAAAAGAATTTGCATTGGATTTAGTGGCAATGGATATCCTAAAAATGTACAAAATATAACAATTAACATGCAGCTGACACTGGTTGTCAATTGATATCTCAAGAAACTCTTAATATTGTTGAAAATAGATTTTCCTTCCTCAATAGCAGTCAATATAGTTGGGAAATTGTCATCTGCCAAAATCATTTCTGATGCTTCTTTACTGACATCAGTTCCAGATTGACCCATTGCAACACCAATATCTGCCATTTTAAGAGCTGGAGCCTACATGATAATTAGAGAAACGGGTTGAATATATACTACTTACATCATTAATACCATCACCAGTCATAGCAACCACATAATCTTGGTGTTGATATGCACTAACAATTTTCATTTTGTGAGCTGGGGCCATTCTGTAAAATACTCTAGCCTTTGAGACTTTTTGTTCAAAATTTTCATTGTTTAAGTCACTAACAGTTAACGCGTATTCATCTTCATTTGTGGCATCTTCAGGAACAATATTTAATTCCTTTGCAATAGCAACGGCTGTCTTCATAGAATCTCCAGTAATCATAACAACCTTAACTCCTCCCTTAATTAAAGTTTTAACAGCCTCTTTAACACCAGGTCTAGGTGGATCATAAATACCTACAACACCAACAAATATTAAATCTTGATCTGGTCTTTCACCATAAGCTAAAGTCATAACTCTTAATGCGTTTTCTGATAAAGCATTTGCTGCATCTTCTATCTTACGTCTTAAAGCATCTGTTAAAGTTCTCTTTGGTTCATTTGAATTTAAATAATAACTAGTACAATTATTTAAAATATTTTCGGTAGCTCCTTTAACGTAATATAATTCTTTTCCAGTATCTAAATTTTTAGCTTTAATTGCCATCCATTTATGTTCAGAGCTAAATGGAACTTCATCTATTTTCTTATATTTTTGTCTTAATAATTTTACATCAATTTTAGCTTTCTTTGCAGCAACTATTAATGCTCCCTCAGTTGGTTGTCCAACTAATTTATCAGTTTCAAAATCAATATTTGCATTATTACATAAAACTCCAATTTTGAAGAGCATATTTAAATGATCTAATTCTACAGGATAGATTTCTTCTCCTGTTTGTTGGTGGTGCTTGGTATATAATGTGGAATAAGGGCATCTGTAGAAACTTCCTTCTCTTGTTTGATAACCTAAACCGGAAATACTAAAAACGCTTTCTGGTTCAGATAATGTGAATATCTTGGTCATGGTCATTTCATTCTTTGTTAAAGTACCGGTTTTATCAACACAAACAACATTACAAGCACCTAAATAATAATATTTTAAATATTATTGTAAAATAAGTATTAACTTACCTAGTGATTCAACAGATGGTAGCTTCCTTACAATTGCTTTCTTCTTTGCCATTCTAATAACACCCATTGCTAATGTAACAGTTACAACAATAGGTAAGCCTTCTGGAATTGCAGCTACAGCCAAACTAATACCCATTTGGAACATTTCTAACCACGATTTTCCAGTAATTACACCAATAACAAAAATTACAGCAATAACTCCAAATGAAAAGTAAGAAATCTTTTGAGATAAATCATCCATAGCATCTTGTAAAGGTGTGTTCTTTTCTTCAATAGATCTCAATAAATCTGATATTTTTCCAATTTCTGTTTTGTGACCAGTTGACACAACTACTCCTTTTCCATTTCCTACTGAGACTAGAGTACCCATGAATGCAATGTTTTTACAATCAGCTACGTGTGTTGCCTTTGGAAAAGGGCTACTTGAGGCAGCTCCATTAGCTGCTTCGTGTTTTGGTTCAACTTTTTCTGTAAGTTTTGATGCAGGGTTGACTTCACCAGTAAAAACACTTTCATCAATACCCAGTCTATTTACTTCAATTAATCTTACATCTGCAGGAACTCTTTCTCCAGCAGTGAAGGATACTATGTCTCCAGGAACAACTTCTTCAGCAGACAAAATTTGATATTTTCCGTCCCTTAAAACTGTTGCTTTATGCTTTGTCAATTCTTTTAATGATTCTAAGGCTTTATCACTTCTCCATTCTTGAATGAATGCAACAGTACAAACTATAAATACAGCTAATGCAATAGAAATAGCATCATCATATTGTCCAAAAAGAACACTAATAATTGCGCTTCCCAACAATAACAAAATCATTGGTTCTTTGAATTTTTCAATAAATTTTTCAAAAAGGGTTTCTTTCTCTTCTTCTTCCAATTCGTTCAATCCTACGTGTGCTTGTCTTCTTTTTGCTTCTGTTTCCGCTAATCCATATACATCATTCGTTTCAAACACTAAATTTATTTATTAGTAAGATAAGTTCTTAAAACATACCATCAAGTATATCTTCCCTGGAAATCCTAGCAGCATCATCTATTTAAATTTATTAGTATACAATAATTATGATTAATGAATTCTTACCAATATCCAATTCATTGCTTAAAGCTTTCTGCTTGAAATTATCATTTACAGCCATTGTTTTTATTTTTTTAGTTTGTTATTTCCAGCATCGGAAGTGATAAAGGCGAAGATTTTATTAATCATTCTTAGTTTCTAACAAATTGTTATTAATCAACGTGTTATCTTTGGACAGGGTGTTAGTTCTAAGTAGTAATTTACTAAGCTCCGTTTTTTCTTTAGTTAGTTTTTGATTCTCGTTTAGTAGAGAATTAAGAATACCTTCCAATGATTCAAACTTGGCTTTGTAAGTGGTTTGTTGTGCAGAGAATAAATTACATTGTTTTTCGTACTCGTCTATCATTGTCTTAATGTTATTTGTATCTTGCTCTAATGTCCTAAAGTTGGCAGTAAAGGTATCCTTCTCTTTGTTTGCCTGAGTTAACAAGGCAATTAGTTTTTTGTTTTGTTCTTGCAACAATTGCAAAGTAGCTTCATTCTCAACATTCTTCTTCTGCAATGTTATTAGTTTAGAGTATCCCAACAAGTTTCACTTACTTTAATTAGTTCATACTGCTCCATGTGAGACTCATACTTCATTTTCACCTCTATGTTTTCTTTAATTAACCTATCTCTCTCAAAGGCTATATCTTTCAGTCTTTCTTCATAATACTTTTGAATCTTTTCTTTCTCTCTTTCATTATTCTGTATTATTCCTGTAAGAAACTCCATCTCCTTAACAGAGTTACCATTACTTAGAGATGACAAATCATCCAAGTTTGTTGTGTTCTCTTTATACTTGGTCAACTCTAGTTCTCTCTTTTAGTCGTAAAATTACCATTCAATCTGCACCTACAAAACTAACTATTTAACTTACCTTTAATTCTTCTACCTCACATATCAAATCCAATACAAACACCTTAACCTCACTAACAATCTCCTCTTTCTGCATTGTTTCTTTTACAATTTTTTTTAAAGAAAATCTACAGATATAAATTTAGAATTGTTTTTATTATTGAGATTTCATTAATGAAATGAAACAATTTCAATCATTGTACAAGATTGATTATTTTATATTATTAAATATATATAGTAAGATAGATTATAAAAAAATTTACAAAATTATGCAACCACCCTTATCACAATCAGCATTCTTCGTAAATTGAGGACAACTCTTCATATAATTTGGTACATTAAGTGGTAATTCATTATATAAAGTAACTTTAGGATTTGTCTCTAATAACTTATTGACCTTACTAAATTTCATATTTTTCTTCATGTTATTAAATTTGGTTGGATCTGAAATTAAAGAATCCATTAAGAAAATACAACAAACAATAATACGAATAAATTTCTCATTCTTATCTTCCTTTTCATGCTTATTATGACAATCCATTGCCATAAAACTTAAAACTTTTTCAAAGCCCTCTGCATCATCAGACAGAGCTGATTTTAATCCTTTGTTTATAATATGTGGATTAACTAAAAAGTGACGTAAAGTTTCATCTTCACTCATATTATAATCTTTTTTTACATGTTGAATTGCTCTTCTATACATTGCGAAATCATTATTTAAACCTGCTTGCCAAGTTTTAAGATAATCTAAAACAATTACTACATCTAATACATCTCCTAATGCTCTACAATCTTCTGGACCTGGTAATCCATTACTTTTACAAAATCCATTAACAAAAGAGACTACATGTTGTTTCATTATGTCATTAAATTGAAATAAATCTCTCATTACTTGAATATTTGGACTTAAGATTTTTAAATTTTGATGATATAATTCTTTCTTATTATCTGCATCTCCTCTAACTTGAATTAATTTACCAATGGCTGTTTTATATGCATGAATTGTTTGAATTTGACGTTTTCCTTCTTCTATTATTCTTTCCTATTTCCATCATCATTCGTTCATTAGTTAGTTTATTAGTTTATTAAATTTGTTATTAAATTTTTTAAACGGATATCAAATTTTCAAAAAAAAAAAATAATTGATTCGGTTGCCGTAACAATGATCGTTAATTTTTTTTTATTAGAAGAAAGAAGAGGAAATGAATGGTTACTTACCATTGCTTTAATGCCTTGTAAATTATTCATGTCATTCTTAAAGTTTTTTCCTTGTGTACTGACTTCTTCTGCTTCCACAATGTCAATTTGTTCGCTCATCGTTTTTTTTTAAAATATTTTTTTTTAATATTTATTGAACAGTTTTTTTTTTGATTTAATGCTGGCCTATTTTTTTTAAAAATTTCTTGATGATGATTGATGGTTGACTAGATGATGGGTCTTTGCACCACTTACCGTTATTCAGCAAAACAAACAACAAGGGGTGGGATTTACAACTTTGTAAACAAATAAAAATATGAAGAAAAGTTCCAACGCTACTACTAACCAAAGTTCCAACAACAACTCTTCCACAAATACCGGCAATAGTGAAGGTGGTGAAGTGAAAAGAGGTCTTTTAGATAAACTTCAAAAGAAAGTTAACTCATCTTCAAGAAGTCTTTCAGTAGCGTTGTCAAGGAGAACTGCCACAAAATTACAAGATGACATTTCAAAAACAACTTCTAGTTCTTCTTTAATTGATGAGAAAAGAAGAGCAATTGATGAATATAAAGAAAGTATCAGAAAAACAAGAAGTGTTTCTATTATGGTTCCTAAATTTGATTTAGCTAGAAAACAAGGAATTAGGTAAGTTCATTGTTGTTACACATTGTTGTTTAACTATTTTAATAATTTAAAAAAGTGACGCAATTATTGAATCGGCAAGAGCAACAAAGTTTATTACACAACTAAGAAAGAGAAAAGAAAATAATCAAGCTAAAGCATATCAAAGGTTAATTGTTAAAAGATCTCCTGTTAAACCTTCTTCTTTAGAGGATAACAATAATAATAGCGAAACGGGATGTTATTTTAAAAATTGAGATGTCACTATTACGGTAAATTGATTTTGTTTGTTGTCAATAATGTATTTTTTGTAAAATAGAAGAGTTTTTTGGTGAAGTTGAGGCCTTTTAATAATTTACAATATAATAAAGGTCTTTTATTTCTAATCCTTTATTTTGATCAAAAAACTTGTAATAACTAATACTATTTGAGAGTTGCAAATTATGTGACATTTATTTGTTACTTGCTTTATATATTAAAGTACATTACAAAACAAGATTGTAAAATACAATTTATTTACCAAAATATATCTAAATTAGCAAGATTTCTTTATCATTTCCTTAAACTTTTGATGTCACTTTTTGGAAAATATCAAAAATCAGAAATCTGTAGAAAACAAATTGTACGTTCTTCCTATTTGCCAGTATAAACAGAAATAGTTTAACCGTTTGTAACAAAACCATTTGCTTTTGGACATTTTACTAAACTTTCCACACAGTGATTGCTTTAAATATTATTGTTTTACTAATCTTAAGATTCCATTCAATACAAAATAAATGTCACAACAAGACAACGGACCAGCTTTATTCAAACCTTTTCCAATAAGAGGTTTAACTTTAAAAAATAGAATAGTAGTCTCTCCAATGTGTATGTACTCTTCAACAGATGGATTTGCAAATGCTTTTCACGTTCAACACGTTGGAAGTAGAGTTGTTGGAGGTTGTGGACTTTTCTTTATAGAAGCAACAGCTGTCACACCTGAAGGTCGTATCTCTCCCAATGACATGGGCTTATGGAGTGATGAACATATTGATATGTTAAAATTTATCACAGACTTTGCTCACAATCAAAACTCTCATATTGGTATTCAGTTGTCACATGCTGGAAGAAAAGGAAGTACTTATCGTTTATGGGAATCTCATGGCAGAGGGGCTGTTTCTAATGAAGAAGGAGGATGGGATGTGTTAGGACCTTCTCCAGTTGCTTATGATGAAAGACATAAAACCCCTAAAGAATTAACAATTGAGGAGATTGAAGAATTAATTCAAAAGTGGGTTGATGCAGCAAAAAGGGCAGTGAAAGCAGGGTTTGATGTGATTGAAATTCATGGTGCTCATGGTTATTTACTTCACAGTTATTATTCACCAAAATCAAACTTTAGAACAGATGAATATGGAGGTTCTTTTGAAAATAGAATTAGATTAATACTTGAAATTGCAAAAGGAATAAGATCTGTCATTCCAGAAGAAATGCCATTATTCACTCGTCTTTCAGCAGTTGACTATGTAGAAGATGGTTGGAAAATTGAAGATACTGTCAAACTCTCTAAAGCATTGAAAGAAGTAGGTGTAGATTTAATTGATTGTAGTTCTGGAGGAAATGTTTCAGTTAGATATTCACCTTATGCTCACTATCAAGTGCCATATGCTGAACAAGTGAAAAGAGAAGCAATGGTTCCATCTGGAGCTGTTGGTATGATTGTTGACCCTATCAAAGCAAATGAAGTAATTGAAAAAGAACAAGCAGATTTGGTTTTTATTGGAAGGGAATCATTAAGAGAACCTTATTGGCCATACAAAGCTGCTAAAGAATTAAATTATCATTTAGCTGTTCCTCCACAATATTCACGTGGTTTTCTCAATTAAGGTTATTGTTGTCTATTATTTTAAAAATATTTATTGTAGTGTAGACTTTTGCCAAGTCCCAACAAAATATATTTAGAAACTTTCTAAAACATTATAAATATTTATTTGCCCTATTTTTTAACAAAATTGTTTTGTATAATATCCAAATTAAATCAAATTAAAAATTTTCCAATTTAACACTGAATTTTGAATTCAAAAAATAAAAGAAATGGATAAATCTGACAAGATTGACAAAAGCACTGGAACTGACCAAAGTGACATTGGAGGCAGTACAACACTAAGACCATCTGACTCCTTAAACAAAAGTGTGGGAGGCACGGATTTTGGGAGAGGCACTAACTCAGGCATTGGGTTAAGTAAGGATTTTAGTAAAGAAAGGGATGCAAATACAAACAAAAGAGAAGAACAGAAATAAAATAAAGTTTTATTTACACAATTTACTTTTGAACGAATAATTTGTTCATTAACCAAATGGTCATATTCACATTTAATGTTACACCATCTAACTTCAAGACGCTTTCACCCTTTTCTCTCTTATCTAATAAATCATCCAATCTAATTTGAATAGTTCTTACAGTTAAACTTGCAAACTTAGCTTCAACAGTAAACAAACCAGGAACTGATTCATCCATAGAAATTTGGAATTTAACTTTCTTCTTTGCTGCACCACCTTCTGCCATTTCTGCAATGACCTTATATTTCTCTGTTAATTGATCATAGCTGAATTTATAAACCTTCTTGTTACCAGCCTTTTGGTTGCCCTTTCTCTTTTTATTTTCAAAGTAGTTTCTAAGGGTTTGTTGGACAAAGTCATCCAATGTCTTATCTTTATCTTTAAGGAAGTTGTTATGTTCTCTTAATTGTGCTAAACTTTCCTTTAATCTTTCTAATTCTCTTTGTTGTCTCTTTCTGACTTCACCTCTATTTTGAATTTCTTTTGTGATATCAACTAAGATTCTTCTGTAGTGATTATCCTTTGAAAGAATTTCAACTTCAACAAGTCTTGGGAGTGCTTTTCTGATTTCTTCTATCTTTCTCTTCAATAAAATACCGTCTGCTTCTTTCTTTGAATCATCAATAATTTCATCAGCATATGAATCTGCTTTATCAATAGTTTCTTCAACATTTTCACCCAATTGTTGTGGACCAATATTTCTTAAAATAGTTCTAAAGTTTTCTTTTGTTACTTCATATAATTGTTCAGGTTTCATTTCAAGATCTAAGTTTTCAATATTAGTTCTGACTTGAAGTGGTAAACTGATTTCTTCGTTCTTATTAGCATCAACTTGTTCTGGGACCTTGTCCTTAATCTTTTCTAACACTTCTCTTAGTGGATCTTTATTATCAGGTGCAATCTTTGTCATAAATTTAACTAAAAGTGAGTGGGTTTGAGCAAGTTCGTTTAATGTAATGGTAATTGTTGGTGCTTTCTTTTGAGTTAATTCAATGAATTGATGGACACCTAAGTGTTCTTCTGGTTCAGGTATAGAAATAGATGGCTTCATGAATTTATCTACGAATGCAGGTGTTGATTGTTGGATCCAGTTGTTCATTACGCAGAAATGAATATCAACATTCTTGTCAAATTCTTTGAAGGTAGAAACTCTCATAAGAACCTTTGATATCCAAGCAAGGTTGTTACGCATAGATGCAGAAATCTTCTTCTTAGTTAAATTGTATGCATCAGGACCGCAAAGTGGACCGTTCAAGAATCTGAAGAAAAGTAAATAGGAAACAACACGATTAACATCTTCTTCTGGTGCTTCTGGGTTCTTCTTTTGTAACATAGTCTTTAATTGACGACAGATATATCTTAAACCATATGGTAATTCGTTAATATTATCAATTAAAGTATCAAGGATAGATTGACAAATATCAATCATCTTCTTAGTTCTTTGTTGAACTAATTTAGAAACATATTCATCTTGCATTGCCTTTTCATAGGTCATATCCTTAATGTTAATATCTGATTTAACACCAGTTTCAACTTCTTGTTGAGAAATACGTTCTTTTAAAATAGTAACTGCATTTAAGTTCAAGTTCAAATCCTTTTCTTCAATGATTGGTTCTAAAATCTTATCATATAAAATCTTTTGTAAGAATTGTTTTCCTTGAATTCTTTCGTGACAATAGTTAACTACCAATTTGATCAAAACAGGATTGTTATTTAAGAAATTATCAATAGAACTGTTTTGAACTTCCAATTGTAAAGTTTCGTTGAACAAACTTAAGATTAAGTATTCTTCTCTTGGTGAGAAAGCATAACCGTATAATGTAAGGGTGACAGTTTGTAAAAATGTATCCATTTCTCTTGCAGGAACCAAGAACAAACATTTAGCTAAATATTTAGGATTTGTTTGCAATAAATAGAATAAACTACTGTAGTAATCTACAAAATCTTTGATATTGAACTTATCACTGGTCTTAACTTCTTCTACTGCTGGCTTCTTCTTTTGGAAATAAGCAAGAATACCTGTTGGTTGGTTAAGAATTTCTTCTGCACGATATCTGTTTTCTGCTAATAAAGCAATACGTCTTTCCTTATCTCTGACATTACCTTCAATCTTTGTGTTTTCTCTGATTTGTTTAATTAATTCTTCTCTGACCTTTTGGATTAAATCGACTAAATTGTCTGTATCATTTTCAACACGGAAAGCATTTAATAAAGAGCTCAATAAATCGTGATCTAAAATAGAGTCAACAAAGTTGGAAGCATCTCCAATATTTGGTGGGGAAACTAAAACACCACCTTGTAATACTTCACTATCAACTTGGACACCATTAATCTTAACAATAAGCTTGGTCTTACCGCTTGCCTTTGGTGTATAGTTTACTCTGTAAGTACCATCATTATTGTCAGTTACAGTTGCTGCAAATTCAATCTTTCTTGCTTCATTAACAACTAATACTTCAACATTTTCACCACCAGTTGTTCTATTGTTCATGAATCTATCTCTACATTTAATAACGAATTCGGAATCTTTTCCTTGTAATGCGTTACTAACACCGTCTCCAGCAAATTGTACATATCTAGGATCTGTGACACCAGCATCTTTAACAATGATTGCAGCTGGGAAACCAGGAACATTAGTATATTTGTATTTAGATAAGAAAGCCTTTAAGTTGATTAAAGCTAATTGACTGGTATTTTCACCAGAATGAGTTGCATGTGTATCAACTGCTTCTTTCAATAAAACTTCCATTGCATATTCACCTGCTTTTTCTAAAACATATTCAAATCCATATTCACCATTTTGATTATCAGTGAATTTAACTGCATTGGATGGCGCTGTTTCCATAGTTTCCTTTGATGTGAATTGTAAAATAAATACGTCACCACCTTTTTCTCTCTTGTTTCCATATACATCACGAGCTTCTAAAGATGCAGTCATTTGTGCACCTGCATTGAATGATAAATAATCTTCACCTTTGAACACACATTTGCTTGGATCAGTAAGACCAGTATCATGAATAGTAATCTTCTTTGGTTCACATAATTGTTGGTCACCTAACTTAATATGAAGAGAATATTCACCAGATTGTGTTAAAGAGTATTCAACACCATATTTACCATCATTACTATCAGTAACTTGAGCTTCAGTAACTAGCTCCTCACCACGGAGAACTTGAACAGTGAATTTTTCACCACCTGATGAACGATCATTACCATGAGTATCTCTTGCTTGAATTACGAATTGAGATAATTCTCCTGCCTTTTTATCCAATACACTATCAATACCAACTAAACCACATTTTGATGGATCAGAAACACCAGCATCTTTAACAGTTACTTGTTTAGTACCAACTGAAACATCACCAAGATTAACCTTTAATTCATATACAGAGCTCTTTGGACAAGTATATGAGAATTTATAACGACCATCACCCAATTCTTCAACAGTACAATTTACAATATCATTTTGTTCATTAGTTAAAGTTGCATTGAATGCTTCACCTCCAGCTCCTCTGTTACCAAATTTATCAAATGATGTCAATACGAATTCTGTTAAAACACCTGCAACTGCACTATCAATACCTTGTCCTGATAATGTACATTTTGAAGGATCTGATTCTGGGCTTGGTAAAACAGTAACGTTACATGGTGAAACTTTTGTTAATTGGTCAACTTCTTCATTCATTTCAGTATCGAATAAAACCAATTCCATTTTATAATGACCTGAGATTTCAGGTGTATAAGTAACAGCATATGTACCGTCGTGATTGTTTTGAACATTTGCGTGAATTGTAATACGTTTATCAGTTTCATCATCATAGAAAAGTGTAACTTTAAATGTTTCATTAGAATCTTTTAAAATATTACCATCGGAATCCTTAGAAATAATAGTGAATGCAGCTTCCTTTCCTGCAGTAGCCTTATGAAGACCTTCACCTTCTGCTTCACACATACTAGGATCTGCTAATTCTTCAATTGTATCAATAGATTCGTCAGAAATTTCATTGGATTCTTCTTCTGCTACTTCAGTAACATCTACAGGGAAATCCATAGCAGTTTCTTCCATTTGTTCTAACATCTTTTGAGTCTTTTCGATTTCTTCTTTAGAGAACTTTAAGTTTGCATTTTGCAAGTTTTGCATTTTGATGGAAAGACCATTTCTATACAAGTGAAGAGATAAAGTGTGTAAACAGTGAATGACTTTATAGACATTCTTAAGTTCCCATAAATCAGTAACCTCTGTAGTAATTATTTTTCAATTGTAAATTATTTTTAAAAAATTGGCGCCATTCATTAGTATTTTAACATAAAGATTCTACTTACCAAAAACATAGTGATCAGGGAAGTTAGCAAGTTTACAAGCATTGAAGAATTGAGAAATATTATCTACAGCCATGAATTCCAAGACACTTCCACTAGCTGGTTTATTAATCTTTTTAATTGCTGTTGGAGCAAAGATTTTACCTAATTTTGCTAAAGCAACACCATCTCTTAACATTTCTCCAAAGTTTGCTGTTCCAGGTGGAAGTTTTTCTTGAATCATTTCTTCTATCCAACGTTTAGCTTCTTCTGTACGCAGAAGAAACTCATATGCCTTTCTCTCCGCAATGGAGAGATCCATCTTTGTCATAGTAGACATTTTATGTGCCTCTCTTGTCAAAGTTTATATAAATCTGCTAATGTGAATTGTTAACAACACAAGAGAGTTATTGTGTTGAGTGTTTTATTTTTTTTTTGATAGATTAGTTTTGGATTAAAAAATTTGACAGATTTAATGGATGGGTGATGCTGGTATGTTTGATGGGTTTCTAGAACCTAAGGACTTGGTTGATTGGTGTGGGTATAAAAACAGGAAAGTTTAATGAGTAAATGGTGTTATGATGACGATATTCAAGTAGACATAAAAAGGTAAGGGCTAGCCCAATCGTTCCTTTCTAAAAGATGTATTTCAATAGCTTTATAACTTTGTTTGTGAAGCTATAATTTTGATGCTTAAACTTTGAAATCGAAAATGTGTTAATGATTTTACAAAATTACTTGTTAAAAATGTTTAAAGTTGCTTTTATATTATTCTCCTTACTATTGTGTTCTGCAGGTTTTTCTTTGAGTCTTGATATTCCCGGAGTAGCAACTGCATCCATCAATAGTTTTGTGACAAAGTTTTACGATAACAAAACAAACTATTTATTCGATACCTTTCCTAATAGTAACTCGTTAACCGGTTATTGGACCTTTGCTCAAGGTTTTGATACTGTGCTAGATGCTGCTTATAGAATTTCATTAAATATTTCTACGCCAAATGATAGTTCTTTGTCTTTCTATACTCAATTGATAAATAATTTATATTTGGGTCAACAAAAGATTGGATGGGATAGACCTTTTATTGACGATATGAATTGGATGGCTTTAGCTTTATTAAGGGCATATGAATTAACAAATAACAAGGATTATTTGAATACGTGCTTATACTTAAAAGAGAAAATTGGGATGAAACGTGTTGTGGGTCTGTTAAAGGTGGAATTTGGTGGGATTTTGACCATTCTCAAAAAGCAACTGCCTCAAATGCTGGTCCAGCCCTTTTATTCGCCAGATTATTCAAATTACTACAAAACCAAGATGATTTATTATTTTCAGAAAAGGTTTTTAATTTTTGGTACAATAATATGGTAAACAATACTGATTATTCAGTTTGTGACCATATATCGTCTGAGGGAGTTAAGCAATGCAATTGGCGCTTTACTTATAACGAAGGTTTGATGATTGGAGCTGGTTTGGAATTATATTCAATAACCAAATCAATGAATTACCTAAAAATTATAAATAGTATTGCTAACTTTATGATTACACAAGAAGTTGTTAGTACTGTTTACGGTAAAACATTATTTGATGGATTAAATTGTAATGGAGATTGTGAACAATTTAAAGGAATTGGTTTTAGATATTTATATGCACTTTATAATCTTACCTTAGACAAAAGGTATTTAGATGTGTTAAATTCTTCTATCAATTCAATCTGGAATTTATCTAGAAGAACAACTGATGATACTTTTGCTGTAAACTGGGCAGGACCACCACCAAACCCTCAATCCTCATTTAATCAAGCTCAAATGAATTCAGCGACTATGGCAATTAATATTTATGCTTTATTAAATAAGAAATACAAGAGATAATATTTATGTGTTAAATATTTAAAAATTTTTGAATATTAAGATATAATTAAAATTTATTGAAATAATTAATCAGATATGAATTTACTTGGAATTCTTTCACCTTTAACATTTGCAAATGTTTGATCATTTCCACCTGATTTATGATGAAATACAACTGTGTAATCTCCAAATTTATTTTTGTGACAATTCTTAATTTCATAATTTGGATCGTTCCTCCAGGTAATGTTTGGCCTTAAATATTAAGAACATCTAAATCTTTGTTTGTTAAGTAAGTCACTCATTATTTTTTCGCTTTAATTGATTTTTGTTTTTTTGTTGTTTGAAGAAATAGAGCAGGAGTATTTACTTGACTACGATTTATAATTGGTTATTCATAAATATAATATTATTTAAGGAAAATTGAAGAAAAAAGAAGGTGTTACTTATTTTTAAGCGTATAAAAAACAAATAACTTAAACAATAAATTCAATGATTTATGGATTATTGAATATAATTTTTGTTACGATTTTGTTCAACGCGTACAAGATCAACCACTGCAGTTCATTACCGTTTAGATCCGAGGAGTTTTCAACAAATCAAAAAGTTTACAACAATATGCAAATACCAAACGAAAAAAATGAAACAATACCTTGATCCAACCATCAGTTACGATTTACGTGCTAACATTATTCGTGCTAATAACCTACCAAAAGCTGACATTATTGGCACAATTGATCCATTCATTAAAATTCTAGTTCCAGTTTTCAGTCACGAAAAATATATCCCAATTGAAACATTTCCCAGAGTTAATGAAATTAATCCAATTTACAACTATAAAGGTAATATTTCTAATGTTGATATCTCTAGAGATATTTTAATTGAAGTTTGGGATTATGATAATTTTAATTCTAATGATTTAGTTTGTACAAAAACTCTATCTTTTCAGAAAGATTTAATTGAAAAGTATGATGGACATATTTCTAAAAAGGAAATTATTTTAAATTGTGTTAAAAAATATAAACCATTTCATGCTGGTTCAGAATCAACACTTACGTTATCGTTAGGGATTTCACCTTCTTATCAATATTATTTAAATAAGTTTTTACAAAAATGTTTACAAAATGACAATAGTCAATTTATTGATAAAACAAAATTACAATTATGTTATTTTCTTGGAAATAATTTATATTTAAAATTATCATTTAAAAATCATTTAAAATTAAGTATTTTAGATTGTAATGAAGTACGTCAACAAATTATTTATTTTGAAATGTCAGGAAAAGATTGTAAATCAAAAATGTGTTTTAAAAAAACACAAAAATTTGGATTACAAGTTAAAAGACAAATTAAATTAAGAGAAAAGTTAAATCGTTTCAAAAATTTACATTTCTTATTGCCTTTACTTAAAGTTGTAATTGCCTCACCATTTGAAACAATAATTGAGAATAAAGTATTTAAAGAATTGTCTGAAAAACATGAATGGAATGGAAGTTTAAAATTTAGAGATGTCAAATATCAAGCAGTTGATGTTATTTCAGATGTTAATACAAAAAGTATTTATATGGTTGAAAGTGATCTTTATTTTACACGTAGTCAATTTGAAACACAAACTTTTCATCAAAGGATTTGTATTTTAAATCCAAAAGAATTGGAAGGATTACACGTAGAAATAATTTACAATGAAAATAATAATAATCAACATAATGATGGAAGTTGTCACACTATTGTTGAGTATCATGGAAATGTAAAGTTAGATGGAGATTTAAGATATCAAGTTAGTTCTGAAGTAAATGATTTAACATATCCAGTTGACCATTCAAAATTGACATTTAGTATTTGGAAAAAGAAAAATTATATTCAATATAATGTATTGGATTTTATTCCTATCTTATAAATTAAAACATGTAAATTATTTAAATTATTTAAATAATTAAAACATTTTAAAGTTATTTCACAATAAGTTATATTTAACCATTTTAAATTTTGTAGTTCATCAGTGAGATTAGGTGAATGAAATAAACACTAATTCGTTAATTTAGGTAAATCTAAGAAACAAGTACCACTAGTGGTATCTTCACAATGAATAAATTGTAAATTAATTAAATATTCATCTTTTAATTTTTATTTTATTGCTAATTGTTTTTTTAACATATTAAAAAATTTAATATTGTTTTTTTAAATAAATATTTCTTACTTTTTAATAAAGTTCTACCAATTAAGAGCAGTTTTACTACTCGTTATTTCGTGGTATTGTGTATGGAAAACTTCTTTTGCTCCCTTAGATCCAACATCTCCTTTAAGCCACTCATTATAAATTAGTTTATACCAATCAGTCTCTTTGAATTGACTTGCCCAATACAATGAATCTTGTGTACTACTATTTGCCTTACAATTAAAGAAGAATTGTAAGTCTTGCTTATATAAATTCTCTGTTCTCTCTAAATGTTGTTTTGGAGTAATATATTCATCTTTTAATAATTTGTCAACACTTGTTTGACCTCCACCATTTAAACAACCAATTGGACATGCCATTATTTCAACAAAATGATAATCTGCATTCTTTAATCTTCTAACTAAATTTTGAATATTTCTAAATCCATTAGCAATTATAAATTTTAATAATACTTGTTGATTTTCAGGATTAATTAAAATTAATTCTTTATAATCGCTATTTCTTTTTGTCTCAAACTTTAAAGGTTTTTGATAATAATCTTGTTGAAATAACTTTTTAGCTGCATATCTAAAAACTACTTCACAATACCCTCCAGAACCATTTAACTCACTATTAGGATCTATCCAATCTAAAATTGGTATTTCATTATCAAGACTTTCATCCATCCTATCCTCTTTATTATTATTATCCTTTTTAAATTCTAAAATATTATCTACTTTACATTTACATAACTTCTCTTTTAAATCCTTTCCACTTTCAATAGATAATTCTCTTTTTAATAACTCTACAATCTCACTACTTGTTAAAACCATATCAATCTTTTCATCTTTCTGAAAATCTGGTCTACTTGCCTCTAATTTCTTATCAAAACAAGGCATAACACTTACATGGAATATATTCTTAAAAGATGTAAATTTCTTAACTAACATTCCCATAATTTGTTGAGGTGATTTAACGGTAGAAATGTAAGGTAATATCTCTCCATGTGTCTTCTCAGCATAACATATCCAACCAGGACAAGTACTAACAAATAATGGTAAATTAGTATTCTTCTTTTGATTTTCATTGTTCTTATTAAACTTTTCAATAAATTCTTCACACATTTCAATTTGCGTTATTGTTCTAGAAAGTAAGGAAATGTCAAAAACGGCAATTGCTCCAAAATGTTGTTTAAAAAAGTAACTAAGATACTCAAAACATTCTCTAATTGAAGAGATATTATAAAAAGAGGCAATAGAAGCTACACTTTGAGTACTTAATGAAATTATTAAATTTTCATATACATTTTGTACTTGTTTGTTATTATTAATTATTTCTAAGAATTGGTCAATTGATTGTTGATTGACTAAAATACTTTCAGCACTTGTTATGCAACCTGAACATGCTAAACAATCGGAAAGTTCAATTTTTGATATTTTCTTTTCTTTTGGTTTTTGTACAATTACTTCTGATGGTTTCTCTTGATTCTTATTGTTTTTTTCTTCATCTAATAATGGTTTTATGCAATCTACTCTGGACACTGGTAGAAAATCATCTAAGTCTGCTAATAATAAAGCAGTAGACATTTGTCCTAAATTTGATGATGTTTTAGTTTGATTATTTGATGTTATTCTGTTATTATTATCGGAAACGTTTCTTTCATTATTCACAATTCTTCTTTCATTTTGTTGTCTTTGTCTGGAACCTCTACCGAGTGTATTATTGTTGTTGTTAGAGTTACCATTCAATAGTGCTTCTAAATCCTCCATTTCTTTTTACAATCAATATTTAAAATCGTTGAAGAAGGGAAGTGAATTAATACACGCTTTCTTTTCAATGATTGAGTTGAAGAAGTTTGCTTTAAACATTTTTTCAAGAATCCAACAACGGAGATGCATTCAAGCGCTTTTATTGCTATAATTCAAATGATTTGCTACAAACAAACCATTAATTTTTTACAATCTCTTTAAATTTACAGGTTTTTTAGCTTGTTGGGTCATTCCAGTAGAAGTTGCAGTAGTAGTTGTCTTTTTAACCAAAATTATCTTCTTTTGAGGTGCTACATTACTTGCATTTTCATTTACAACATTCTCCTTACTACATTCAGACATTGTCTTTTCAACATTAACCTTTTCATTTACAATATTGTCTACATCCATTGGAGATGAATTAACAGAACTCACATTAACAACTTGATTTGGTTTTGCATAAATCTCTGTAAACATTTTAGCCTTACTAGAAAAAGCTTCATAATTATCTTGAATTAATCTTCCTGCCTCAGCGTTTAATGCACTATCAGGATTTGGTTCAATCATTAAACATCTTATAACAAGTAAAATATGTCTTAAACCTAGGGTTGATTTCCAATCTCTCTTTAATGTATTAACACAAATATCTCCTTCCCTTGAAACATTTGGGTGGAAGATTTTAGTTACAAAGTAACCTTTTGGAGGTTTATTTGGAAATTCTTCACAGAAAACTAATTTAATAGTAAATTTTCCTCCTTGGAAAGGTGTTCCTTGAGGACCGTCAATAGTAGCATATATTTCAGTTAAATTAGATAAGAGATCTTGTCCCGATTGGTCTTGAGTTAAAATCTCTACACCATCTAACTTGTTCTTTTGGATATCATAAACTTCTTTTGCTAAACGTTGTAAAACTTTTGGAGGAAGAAAAGTAGAACTCATAATTATCTATATTATAAAATAAGGTTTTTTAAACAACAAGAAGAAATGGTGTTTTTTTTTAATATTTTAGTGTAACGTTTCACTGTTTAAATACCACCAACAAAAAATTTAACAGTTTTTGGCGGGATCGCCATGCCCTGTAAACACTAATTGGGGATTTGGAGAATTAAGAATTTGATTACTTTAAAAAAATAGCATGAAAAGTCTTTTACTTTTGTTTTTAATTTCAAGCCTTGTTTTCCTAGTCAACTCCAACACTGTTTCTTCTTCTGATAAAATTAAATTTACATTACTTCATACAAGTGATTTACATTCACATTTTGAAGGAATAGGACCTGATATAACAATTACAAATAAAGAACAAAATACGATAGGTCATTACGCTAGATTATTAACTTTAATTAATAAAATTAGAGAAAATAATAAAAATACTTTATTATTAGATAATGGTGATTGGTATATGGGTACTTTATTTCATACTTTAGCTATTTCATATTTATTTCCAAAAATTATTCCACCAGAATTAGAATTTTTTCAGATTGCAAAATATGATGCAATTTTATTTGGCAATCATGAATTTGATGTTTTTAGGTAAGTCAAACTTCACTTTTTAGAAAATTACAAAAAATTTATAAAGTGAAGGATTAATTTCAATTTTAAGAAAAGCAAATAATAATTGGAAAGGATCAAATTTTTCTTTACCTTTAATCACATCTAATTTAGAGATTACAAAAAATATTGCTTTTTGTAATCAAGTTGAAACAGAATTTACACAAATCAATAAAGAGAAAAAAGAAGGATTATATTTCACTCCAAATTACATAAAAACATTTAAAGATGATAATAATGGAAATGAACTAAAAATTGGAATGATTGGGGTGATGGGTCCAAGAAGTGCAATGATATCAATTGAGGGAAGATCTCCTTGCTTTCATTTTAAAGGATTTAATGATACGAATAGGGAGATTGAGATGAATCATTATGTCAATCATATTTATAGATTGGCAAAAGAATTAAAAGAAGAGAAAGGATGTCAGGTTGTTGTGGTAATGTCACATTCAGGAGAACCTGAAGATGAAGAGTTGGCAATGCTTTTATTGAAAAAAGAAGATAATCATGTCGTTGATATAATGTTATCAAGTCATACACATAATGTCTATTTTAAAAAGATTGTTACTAAAAGAAAGAAAAATAAGACTCAACAAAGTACAATTTACATTCATCAAGCTGGACCATATGGTATAAATCTTGGTGTTTTACAGTTTGAATTTGATTTCATTAGAAATCAATTAAATTTATTGAATGAGAAGGTTAAAGTACCAAAAACTATAGTTGGCGTAGATTCAATTAATAGTAAAGATTTTGAAAGAGATCATTTAGGGCAAATTAATCCATCTACTTCACTTTTTCAAACTACTGGAATTTGCTTTGACTGTATAAGTAATACAACCTTGTTGCCTGTACGTATTCCAATAACTGGAGAGATACCTCTTAATAATTATTATTTCATGAAAATTGAATTTTACAAACGTTTGATAAATGAGTTCATTTTAACAAATTCGAAATTTAAATATAAAAGTTTGTTGGGAAGTTTATCAATTAGTAATGTTTCAACTAAAACTGAAGTTGGAAATATATTTTCTGATTGTATTTTAGAACAAGTACGAAAACAGTCACAATCAATGCAATTACCGCCTATTCATGTATTTCTAATGCCTATAGATTCAGTAAGAACTGATATTTCCACTTTAAAGAATTATAATGAAAGTCAAATACCTTTACAATTTTCAGATGTTTATAGAATATTTCCTCTTGGAAAGTTGAAGTATACAATAAGTAATCATAATCTACCAGGTGAAAAGTTAGAATTGTTTTATTTACCTTTTACTCAACTAAAAAGATTAATGGTTATTTCACAGATACTTTCAGATTCATTTCTTACACCAATATTAAATTTATATATGTTATCAATGTCACATTCATCCAACATTAAATATAAGGTTAGAAGTTGGGGCATTCCAATGGTATTTGAAGATAAATTGACTTCACAAGAAGAAAAAACCTTAAACTACTTTTGGAAAACTTTACGTCACATTAAAAATTCAGTTGCTAGATATTATGATTTTACAATAGACAATAAGAATGAAACTGAAATTAATAATGTTGGAGTTTTAGTACCAGGCTGGCTAATTAGATTTTTGAAAAAAGTTTCAACTTACTCAATGGGATTTCTAAATTTTGAATTAAAAGATCAATACGGAAAAACGATCACAAGTGTGAACGAGAGTATCAACGTTGTGCCTTTCATAGAATATACATTAGTTTCAGAATGTTTGGCAGAAAAGAAGGTTTTGTAAATTAATTATCTGCTGCTTTTCCTGGAGCTAATTCTACGATCATTAAAATCTGGTGTGGTGAGTTCTAAATTATTTTCTTCCTCTGTTATAGTATACAATCCTTTCGAGAATTCCTCTTCCAAAATTTTTTTCTTCTTTTCTTCCCATTTGCGCTTTGTGTCTTCTTGGTGTTTGAGCATTCTCTCAAGCATTGAGGGAGCCCCCAACTTTTTGGTGGTGGTGTTAGAGGGATTGGTTGTCACAGTGGAGGGTGCGGTTTTTGGCTTGTTGACGACAGGAGGTCTAGTGGATGAAAAAGAAGGTCTTCTGGATGAAACACCTGAAGAGGCATCGTTATGCATTGTCTTACTTCTGTATCTAAACTGCTTGACATTGCCGTATACTTTCAATAATAACCCCACCATTGATTTCAATAAACGATAAGGATTTCTTCTAGCTTTAAATTCGTCAGTGGTATCCTCTATAGATAAATTTGTTTGTTCTCTTACAACTTCTCTCGTTGATCCAAACTTCACTTTGTTGTTTTTACCATTGGTAGATTTTTCTGTGGGTGTTTCTCTTGGGGAAGTAATGGGACTTGTACTATTTTCTTCCTTTTTCTTATTTAATTTTAATAAGGCTCTTTCAATTTTTCTATTCAACTTTACCCAATCATTTAAAAAATCTTCATCTGTATATCTCACTCCTTCTTTTATACTTGTAAAGTTACTAATCAGACCAACATATTTTCTTATTCTTTTATGCATTAAAAATATTTGTTCCAGTAATTTATCATTTTCCATAGTTATTATGTGTATGATATATTTAAGCTCATCAGAGTCATCTATTTCATCAATTTCTTTTAAAAAGTCATTTGCTGACTTAATTTCTTCGGTATTTCCTTTAAAAATACTTATGGAGGTAACATCACAGTTAGAATCTATTTCAGATATTTCTTCTCTTAAGTTTTCTTGGGTATCAGTTCCTACATCCCTTTCTCTAGACATTTTAGATTTAACTGATCTTAATCTTTTAATTTCCATTGTTAATTTCATTAATTCTGCCTCTGCTTTTTCTCTTTCCATAAGCCATTTTCTTTTTTCTGCAGAAAGTAATTTCTGTTCTATGTCTACCTTTCTGGTTGTTTCTTCTTGAGGAGGTAATCTCTTTTGTACACTATTTCTCCTACTATGAGCACTATGAACACTAATCCCAGAAGATGGTCTAGAAGGTTTAAGATTAGGCGATAATCTTCCTTGTACATCCTCAACAAACCTTAAGGTAAAATCAGAGGCGTCACTAAGGCTGTCTTCATATTCAATATCGTTTTTTACTAAAATTCCTTTTAGTTTCTCTGTTTCTGCGTGTAAATTTTCTACTAGGTCAATTTGTGACAGATATTTCTGTTCCAGAGTATTTTGTTCTATTTCAAATCTTTTTTCAAATTTATAGATTTTTTCTAGATCAGCTTCTCCAAAGTTGTAGGATTTTAATGCTTCTTGTAAGGTATCTAGTTTTATAATGGGAGAATTAACGTTTGAGTCTATTTCAGTAAGAAATTTTGTTCCTTCATCCAGGGGAGGGGTAGATGGTGGACTCAAATTACCTACCACAATACCTACTTTTACATCCTCATCACTTTTTTTCTTCTTAAGAATAGAGTTTCCCCTTGTTCTATTTCTTTTATCGTTATCTACACCATTAGATACTTTTCTAGGAGGTGTTTTTGACTCTCTTCCTTGTTTCTTTTGTTGCTCTATTGTTTTCAATCCAGTTCCTGAAGACTTTTTTTCAAGAGTTTTCTTTTGTTCAGTTGGTTCTATGGAATCGTTTTGAATGTTTTCACTTTCATTCTTATCAACAATATCTTTTACTTCTGAAACTTCTGTTACCTCAACTATCTCTTTTATAGGGGTAGTAGGTGTTGTAATAGTTGAATCATTAGAACTGTCACTTATTTCCTCTGAATCAGTCAAGATTTTGGTAATTTCTTTCTCTACGTCTTCTACAGTTTCTTGTTTTACACTTTCTGGCTTTCCTGTTAATATATATTGAATATCTACTGCGTTTTTGATTTCCTCACTTTTAAGTCTTTCTATTATTCCCTCAACTAATTTCACAGAACTACCATATCTTTTTAATAATTTTTTATTCTCTTCTATGTGATGCTTTTCTTTTTCAACTAAGTGTTCAATAGTTTTTTCTTTCTCTTGTATCAATTGTTTCATTAATTGAACACCAAAACTAGTTCCATCTAATCCAGCTATTGTTCCACCAATTTCTTTTTCTATTTTCTTTAATTTTTCATTTACCTTTTGTAAAAAAATTTTTCTGTTTTCTTCGTTTTTTAATTCCTCTGCCCCCACATCTAATATAGAGATCTTCATAGTCTTATATTCATAAAATATTGTTTTTAACCTTTCTATTGATTCAGTTATAGAATTTTTGACATCATTTAAGGGTTCTAATAAATTTTGTTCTTTTGAATTCAAGATTGCTTCTATTTCCCTTAATTCTTCTTTGTCTTCAACTAATATATTTGAATCTTCATCATGCAATCTTATCCAATCCATAATACCCTTTAAAATTTTAAATCTACTACTATATCTTTGATCTAAATCCTTTGTAACTTCTTCAATCCTAAATTTTGTTTGATTGACAACACCTAATCTATCAGCTTGTTCCTTAAATACCAGTTCAGAAATATCTTCAGCGCTCAATATATTTATTTCGTTATTTTCATTCTGAGAAACTTCATAATCTCTTAATAATTCATCTATCCTCGCTAGTCCCATAGAAAGTTTTTCTGCTTTAACTTGTCTGCTTCTAATCTTTTCATTAATTTTCTTTTTTTTCAATTTCTTATAAACTGAAGGTAGTAAATCTTTTGTTCCAGTAACAAGACTTAATTCCTCCATAACTTTCTTTTCAATTTTCTCATACTCCGCCTTGGATATTTTGTCTGGTGTAGGTACTTCAATTCCTGATTGATCTAGTATTGTTTTTAACATTTCTGATTTTGCAGAGTATCTAGAAACACTAGAAGAGGAATCTCCTACTATTATTACCTTACCAAACTTTAAGGAATCTTCTTCTTTATTATTTGAAAAGGTTCTTATCCTTACAGCACCCGATATGACGGAGGAACTGTTATTTCCTCTAATAATTTCTGATTCCTTTTCACTACAATTATCTTCCATGTCTTCCATTAAAGAATTAAAGGATAGAGCTGAAGCACCTCCTCTTGCTAGAGAAATGGAGGCTCTTTTAGAGTGAATACTAGGTAAATTCTTTGTCTCAAGGCCCTCCATTTCTTCTTCCCTTATAACTTTTGTAGGTTCCTCAGTTTGAGGTGTTGCAATTGGGGAACCCAAAAAACCATTATTGCTATCCAAACTTGAATAAGAAAACTTATCCAAATCAACAGAACCCCTTCTACTAAATAATAGAGGGGATGGACTCTTTGCTGTATTTCTATGACTTGGAGAAAACAACTGTTGTTTCATCTATATACATTTATAAATTAATTATAGTACAATTATTATTATTATTTAAATCCTAAAAATCAAAATTACTTGGTTTTATCCGTTCCGTTCACCAAGTTAGTTATTCTTTAAGGCTATATTCTTGTTAATAAAAAATTTTTAAATCTTTTATTGCTTCTATTCCAATTTTTTAATCTATATTATTATAGCTAGCACTTTCTAGACATAAAGGTAACTTAATTCCTTAAAAAAGTTGTCTTTAACGCCTGTAGTCAAAATCTAACTTCTGTTTAAGGCGCGATACTGTTATTTGTTAGGAAGTGTCAATTTTCTTCTTCTGGTAACGTTTGGAGATTGTACTGCTTGATCAATAAGATCGTCTTCATTCATTACACTTGAGAAAGTATTAGAAAATAATCCACCCCTTGGTGTAGTTGTTGTTGAATTATTTCCTCTAGGTGTACTATTTGCTGATGAAGAATTAGAAGAAGTAGGAGTGTCTATTTGATATTTGCCATCTTTCTTTTTTACTTTTGGTGTATGTTGTTTCAATAAGGAAGAAATAGAAGGGGTACTGCTATTATTGTCAAATGAAAAAGTATCTTCTTCATTACGTTTAGTAGGGGTAGTGGTAATATCAAATAATTGATAAATATCTTCTTTAGATTTTGAGGCTACTGTTGGTACAAATGTTGTTTTGCTTCTTCCCCTTAATGCTCCATATCCCTCTAAATTTGGTGACAATGTATTTTGATTAGAAGAGTTAACATTAGGTGAAGTTTCAAAGAGACTATTTGATCTTTTGTGACCTACTTTCTTAAGAGGAGTATTTGGTAAAGGTGGTAAAACTAAAGGAGGAGGTATCACTAGTATTGATGGTGTGTCATCTACTAATTGTAATTTCTTTAACACTTGTTCAACCTCTTTTTGTCTGTTATTCTTTATAATTTCTATTCTTTCGTTTAATAATCTTGATAGATTTCCTTCAAATTCACTTGAACATTTGATATTTAAATTTCCCTTTTCAAACCCAACGTGATAGTCATGTGAAAAATCTTTTGGATTTGGAGCTTGAATTTTTAAATCTTTTGGATCTTTAGGTAATAATATAGAGCCATGATGATGTACATATTCTGAATGATTTGTTGAAGTGCTAGTAGTTGTATTAGTATTTACATTATTCGTTAGATTGACAGTTGTATTTGTTAATACAGTTGACTTTGTAGATTCACTTGCTCTTCTAATAAAATTTGAAAAGAAATTAGTTCCTTTTGAATTTGATCGTTTAAGATTATTATTATTATTATTGGTATTATTATTAGTTATATTTGGTGGTACCATCTCACTCGTTGGGGAAGGTATTTCGTCTACAGCCATAAATACATTTGATTGATGTTGTGACGATTGATTATTATTACAATCTTCATCATTTATATCTCCTACTGTATATCTTCTTGGAGGTAATGGGGGTAGTTCATCACGATTGTTATCAGAAGCAAATATTGAATCCAAATTGCTTGTAAGAAAAGAAGGTGATTTTCTCTTTGTTGTACTAATCAAATTACCAGTCACGGTTGTAACCATCGCATTACCTTGTTGATTATTATTAACAATACTATTATTGTCTACTCTTACAATTGAATTTCTTTCATTATTTAAATTATTAAAATCTATTTGTTTCTTTTTTGGAACTTTTGGTCTTAAAACTTGATCTAAATTTTCAGGTATTTTCTCTCCCAAAAATACAAAACAATTTCTTAAAACAATTTTTAAAGGATTTGAATCATTTAAATATCTAACTTTTTCTATTTCTAATAGTAAATCATTTATTCTATTACGTTCACTAGTTAAATCGTTTTTTAATTTAATATTTAATTGATTAATGACATGATTGATTGCTTCATTTAATTTAATATATTTTTGTAAAATTGATGAATTTAAAATATCAATTGCTTTAGGTCTTGTTTCTCTTTTTTTACTTAACATTTTAACAATTAATTCAATTAACTGATATTCTTCTTCATATCTATTTAACATATCATTAATTAATGTACCTTCTTGTCTTAAACTAACTATTCTTTCCACTTGTTTACTTTTTAAAGTTAACAATTCATATAATACACATCCTATTAACACATTATTTAATTTAAATATTTAAATATTAATACTTACCTAATGACCAAATATCAGTTTCAGATCCATATTCTTGATGATTTGCAATTTCTATAAATATTATTAAATAAATAAATATTAAAATAAATAAACTAACCTGGTGACCAATAATTTAAAGTTCCAACTTGAGAGAAATTTCCATGACTCTTTTCATCATGTTGAATAACTTTAGCAAGACCAAAATCACCTAAAACTATTTTACATTTAAATTCATTAGTTTCTTCTAAAAATATATTTTCGGGTTTTATATCTCTATGTATGATATGTTTAGAATGAATAAAATTTAAAACATTTGACATTTGATATAAAAAACAATAAATCCACTAAAATGTATTTTAAAATATTTTAAATATTTTTTATAAAATTATTGTAAACTTACATGTATTGAAATTTTCTTTAAATTATTTTGTTGATAATTTTCAATAAATTTTCTTAAATCACCATTACTATAATATTTCATTGTAAATAATACACCTGGTTGTAAATTAGATTTTAATTCATAAAAATGATAAACTTTAATAATATTTTCATGTCCTAAATGTTTAATTAATTGATATTCTTCTTTTAATTTTGGTATATCTCTATCGGATGATACAGAAACCATTTTAATTGCAATTTCTTCTTCTTCATTATTTATTTGTTGTAAAGAATTTAATTGTTGTTGTTGACAAAGATAAACGGCACCAAAAAATCCTCTACCTAATTGTTTTTTAATATGATACAAAAATTTAATGTTTGATGAATTTTTATTAAATATTGAAATGGTACTTGAATAAACATCTATCACTGCTTGTAATGGTTTATTTTCCTCTTCATTATTATTTTGATCATTGACAGGTAGTAGTGGTGGAGAAGAAGGAGTAATTTGTGTTGTTGACATTTTGTCATGATTATTCATGAACGGATCGTTATTTGAAGAAGAATTTTGAATATTTTCCATCATTTAACATGTTATTTTTTTTAATTTTTTTTTGGGTGTTTTTTGACAAATGAAAGTTTTACGGTTTTTTGATTCAAAAGGATTGTTTTTTAAATTAGAATGTTTTAAGGAATTTCCTTCTTTTGTAGAATACTTTAATGTTTTAAAAGAGGTACAGTTCTTCTTCATGAAACTCTTTTTATTATATAAAGCATTATCGTTGTTCTGCAAAATTGTTGTTATAAGAATGACACAACTGTGTTTTGTAGTCCTAATTACCTTCTATACTGAAGGCATTGAAAGGCTTGTTAGAATTCATCATATTATTAGAATTAAGTCTTCTTCTATCGGTTAATTGCATAGGGATTGACTGTTCCAATCGTTTTGTTGTTGTTGGGCAGTGAAGAAGCACTTGTGGCGACCTTCGAGGCAGAGTTGACAGAAGTTGATCCACCACAACATGAAGATTGTTTAGGCTTCATCTGAGAACTATTGGTAGTAGAAGTACTACTTGTGGTAGTTATTGAAAAATCTTCCTCTTCATTGGGTTTTATCGTTTGATCCTTAAGTAAAGAAGGAAGTAAGTCGAATTGTTGTTTCCTTAATTTCGTTTTCTCTATCAACTTTCTAGAAATTGTTAAAAACATATCATCTATTCCTTCATTCGTTTTAGAACTAGTTTCGAAATATAATGCTCCAACTTGTTTTGCGTAAGAAATCATTTCATAGAAGGGGTGGCTTGTTAGATCAAAAGACACTTCGCAATCAACAACGCTATTAGGAGAAGAACTTCCTATTGAATTCACGGAAGAGGTATTACTTGTTGTAGTATGAGTAGAAAGTACAGAAGGAGAGGAATGAGTTGGTGAATAAACAGAATGAGTAAGTATAGAAGAAGTGATTGCATCCTCATGACCACTAGCGCTACTTAAAAGTCCACCAAAAGGAATATTAGGATAACTATTTGAAGTAGTAATATTGGAATGAATGGATGAATCCATTGAGGGCGGAGGTAGCGAGGCTGAAGAAGCTGTTTTCATAAATTTCTTCCATTCTTTCGTCTCTTTTAACATATCTACCTTAGTACATATTATCGCTAACAAAATATCATCATCTGCATGCATCTTTACATCTTTTATCCAATTCTTTACACTTTCCGCAGTTTGTTTCCTAGAACAATCAAAACACACAACTGCGCATGCGGCATTCCTGTAGTACATCGGAATCATGGACTAGTTTTCATGTAGAATAATTGATATTATTATTTAAACATTCAAAATATACTTACTCTAAATCTTTCTTGTCCAGCGCTGTATGCGATTATTAATTTTCATTGAAAATCAATGAATGATTAAATAATAAAGTAAATAAAGAGTTCTACTTTTAAAATCAATACTTACGTGTCCCAGATTTGTAAAGTAAGTATATTTTGATCAACTTTTAATTTCTTTGTTGAAAATGTAGCTCCGATCGTTGGATGTTGAGGTTTAAATTTATTCGTATTATATCTTAAAATTCTATTAAAATAAATATCATTAATCACAAATATTAATAACAAACAATTTATTAATTAAAACTACCACTTACAAACTAGTTTTCCCAACCGAGCTGTCGCCAACTAAAATAATTTTGAACATCATCTCATTCTTCTTTTGGTGTGGAGAAAAATTCCCACCATAATGACTACTCATTTTTTAAGATGGTGTTGTTATTGATTCGTGAAATGCAACGGACAGTTAATAAACAGTAAAAAAGTTTGATTTAAAGGTCATTTGCTGGTCAGGGAAGAAAAGAGAGCTGATAATCCATGGGTTTCATTGTCAAGTATTAGGCTAAAAGTAAAAAATTGCACCTTAATCAGTGAATAATTTTACAAGGAAAATAGTTTGATTATTTTATTACAAATACAGCAGTAATTTTAATTAAATTCATTGGTAAACAAACTAATTACAGTTATGTTTTAATGCATTGGAGATAGATTTGAATTGCTAACTTTTAGTCTTGTTCTTGTACATCAATTTGTTTGTCTTTTGGAGAAATTGGCTTGTCAGAAGGTTTAGCCTTCTTTGGTTCAAATTGTTTGTCTTTTGGAAAATCATCTGGTCCCCACTCTGTTGTTGGTTTAGAATGTGATGGATTTCGAACTACTTCTCCACTTCTTATAATTCTTTCCACTTCACTTCTTGCATCTTTAAATATTAAATTGGAATGAAATGATTTTTTATAAAAGAGAATGTGTTGTTTAAAGTAAGGAACGAAGTGATTTATTTTTGAGAAGGAAGGCATTGTTGTGACACTCTTTTTCTGTTTTTTATTATTGTCAACTTTTATAACATTAATTTTAAAGTTGTTTCAAATAAGGCATTAAAATAAAAAGTAAATTTCCTTTTTATGTTTGGTGATTTCAGTCACTGCAAACACAGTAAAAACAAATAAACTTTTACAAAAAGTCATTGTATAAATTATTTAAAGCAGCTTATGCCAAACTCGAAAATGATCCACAAAAATTTGTAATCCGTATAATTGGTCTCAGGAAGATTTGATGGAGAAAATGTGACACAATTTAAATTCTGCGGTTACAAAAAAAACTCGCGATTTTTTATGCTGAAAGAATACTTTATAAAACTAACAAGTCTTTATTTAAAACAAATCCAAATTCAAAAAAAAATCAAGTCACAAAGAATGCAAAAGACATTAGCTTCTATTGCTTTAAAGCGTGCATCTATCAAAGGATTGTTTGCAAAGAAAACATCTTCAATGATAAGCTCTTTCAGTACTATCTATAGCCACAGTAGCCACTATCATATGAATAATGGTTTTAGAACAATTAATTTCTATGATTTTTATGCTAAAGATTTAGTTCATAACAAAGATATTTCATTTTCCAATTTAAGAGGAAAGGTAACTTTTGTAACTTGTGTAAATATGTTAAATCCTAATGCTAAACATTATTTACAAGAATTACAAAAATTAAAACAAAAAAGATCTAACGAAGATTTTGAAATTTTAGTTTATGCCATCTTTGGAAAGTCAGACAATAAGCAAAACAATACCTTAAATGCCATTCAAAGATTTATATCTTCTTGTAGCAATGACAACAATGTAAATTACAACAATAACGTAGCTCAAATGAAACAAATTGATGATTTACTAAGCGATTTAAAGATCCTTAAAGAAAAGTATACAGATAATCCATATGAACCAAATGAAGCATTAGAATATTTACAAAACTATAGAGATGGTTTTGAGAAGAATATTATTGAAGATTTTGAAAAGTTTATTATTTCAAAAGAAGGGAAATTAATTATGAGAGGAGGAAATAACACAAAATTAACAGAGATTGAAGAAAATGTTGAAAAGGCAATGCATAAATAATTATTCATTACTTTTAATTTGTAAAATATTGTAACATATAAATTATACCAATTCATCAGATGAACTATAATCATCTTCATCACTTTCTTCATCACTTTCAAAACCTTTTCTAGAACGATGATAATGAGATCCATGACGATGTTTATTCTCTTCTTTTCTCTCTTCAGGTAAAATATGTGAAAATGTTTCCTTTTGCATTTCAATTATATTTTCATAAGGTAAAATAGTTTTATATTTATAACCATCTGTACCAAAGTTATCTTCAATAGGGAAAGGCCATTTCCATAAAGTTTGACCTAGAAATTGTTTCATATTTTCAAATATAGATAATTGATAGAAATTTAAATATTTTAAATGTTCCTTATTTAATTTTTTTAATTTAGCTCTATTTCTTTTATCACTTAATTGATAATTTTCAATTGATGTTTGATTGGAACAAATTAAATAAGTATTCCAACCAAAGAACATTGTAACCATACAAGACATTGGTAATAAAAAAACATTAAATATAATTAATAAAAGAAATGTTATAACATTCAATTGTTGTATATCTCTTGACATTTGAATACCTGTTAAAATTGATAATATAAAAAAGTGACCCATTGCAATGACTTTCAAAAATAATAATTAAATAATTAAATAAATTAAATTCTTACCTAAATAAAATAAAAATAAATAAAAAAATTTATGATTTCTTAATCCAACAACATTATTTACCCAAACACAATAATGATCCATTCGTAAAATTAATTTCTTTTGTACAGAAGAGAAATGAGCTCTTGGTGGAATCGTTAAACCAGTTTTGGCGCAATATTTTGGATCGCCATTCTTTTGTGGATCTAATTTTAAAATTAATTTTAATTCTTCTTCATTAAAATTTTCTTGCCAATTAGGTTCAACTTCACCTGGTGGAGTTTTCATACATTTAAAATAGTTTGTTAATAAAAGAGTAATTTCTATTAAACCAAATAATTGATTGAAAATATGTAAGAAAAAAGTAGTATTGGAAGAATTTGAATCAATTGGGAAGGCTGTTGGAACAAAAAAGATTGCTCCAGAAATATATGCTCCGATTGAAACACATGATATAAATGTTGGTAAAATTGAATTTTGACAACACTTCAATATTGGTTCACACATTTCATCTCCTTTTCCCATTACTCTATTCTTTCTTTTATTCGATTTTTTTATTGGATTTGTTATCGATGATGAATCCGTCATTATTGATGATGAAATGATACTCTGACTATTATTATTTATTATAGTTGTGCTCTCCTTGATATTATCTGTCATTCAATTATTTAGTGTATAATTGAAAATGTAGGAAGGCAATTTTTTTGATTTGATAAATGTAACCAATGGCTCATAAATCAAGGCAGCTTAGCCTTCGGAAAGACATTCTGAATAAGATGCTTGGGAATTGAACTAATTTTGAAAAAACAGTATTTATTATAAAACAATTTAGATTTCTTTCATATCAACAATCTTTTCAATACCCATAGCACATAAAAGAACAACAGATAAATCAACACCATCCTTGTGTGCTTGGACTAATTTTTCCTTTAAAACTTTATCTTCTTCTGTTTCGTTTGGTAATTTGACATCATCCTTTTCGGTACCATCATCTAATAATAAATGTACATATCCTTGATTATCAATATCTAAAACTTGATATTCGTTTCTTGTAACGTTTGGAACAGGTAAATTGTGGGAAGTTGGACAAACGTCTTCATATTTTTTACCAGTGAAGATATCTACAGCCATAATGTTAGCCTTTGCGTGACCGTGTTTACCAGTCTTTGATGTAGTAATTTCGATAATTTTACATGGTTTATCTTTGATTAAAACGTGGCCACCCTTCTTTAAGGAACCTGCTTGGCATGGATAAGTATGGGATGCACCAGAGGATGCTTGTTCAAATTCTTCGTCTGTTTTTCAATGATGAAGAGATAAGCAAAAAATGAAGGTTGAATAAATACTTACCAGACATATTGTTGTATTTTTTTTGAGGACGTTTTTGAATTTTATGAACATTTACCTTTGTAAATACTCATCCAATAGGACTGCAACGTTTTCTTTTATTACAACAAGCAATAAAAAGCTATGCCAAGCAAAAAACCAAATTGTTTTTTATTTACGATTCAAAACTCAAAAGTAATATTTATTTTTGTATTATGGACACTCAAAGATAATTATAAGCTTTTCATATAAATAACGATCTTAATTTGTGTAGTATTGAGTATCTTCTTCTTTACTATTATTACTGTTAGGTAGTGTTTCTTCTTGTAAATGTTCAATGAAATGCTCTTTTTCATCGTCTGTGGCATCTTCTGTAGCTTGTTCAATACTTATCGAATGCTCATCAAAGTCATCCTTCTCAGAACGACTTAGGGAAGACTGGATATCCATGTCAAAGAATGATGTAGACTTTTGTACTAATAAATGAAGAACATAAGTATAAACTTCTTCCCTTGCTCTTTTGCCCCACACAAAATCATTATGTTTAAATCCATCAATTTTCTTTGCATAAATTAAACTGTATTTTAATTCATTAAGCAAATATTCTTCTATATCTTTTGGGTTCGCCAAATAATCTTGACTACCATAAAAAATTGCTATTGGAACGTCAACTATTTTCTTTAAATCATATTCTTCCACTACTTCAGTCATACTAGGACCAGTGAATGCTTGTAGCTTGCCAGATTTTATAATTTGTGACCAATGCACTAAGTTTTGAAAAGAAGTTGGAGATGGTTCAAATTTTGAAAGGATTGGTAGCATTGTATGATCTAAATCACAATCTGTAAGTAATGTCCATGCTTCATTGAATACAGATTGAGTAAACTTTGGCAAGAATGACCTACTAATAACTGTGTGACCTATTTCACCTAAGCCTAATCCACCTAACGCTGAAAACAATACATTCGTATTTAATTTACAAACCATACCCAGCAATTTACTTGTTTGGTATTTTAAGGTTAGCACTGGAGCTAAGGCAATAAATATATTAAACTTTTTTTGAATTTCTGGATATAAAGTTAATCCAATAAAACATTGTGTAGTTCCCTGAGAGTGTCCTACATAACTCATATTTTCTACTTGGGTATACTTCAAAACATAATTAATTTGAGCTGGAAAATCATATTTAGCCATCTCAACAAACGAAAATTTCCAAAATTTCGAATCAGAACTGGACAGTGAAATATGTTTTCTACAAAATTGAACACCACGATTATTACCTAGCCAAACATCAAAACCTGCATTGGCCAACATAAAGGCGAGACTGTATTTCTTTCCACCAACGATCCATGCACTTGAGGAATTACAAACACCATGTTGCAGAAATACAACAGGTCTCTTTTTTGCCTTTCTAGCAGTCAACTCTTCTTTAGTTAAAATTTCCTCAGGAAATAGTTTTAGGGATTCGAGATCACCATAAGGTATTCTATGCATTTGTAATATATAACCATCTGCTGTTATCGTTTCATGTTTTTCTATTGGAAATCCTTGTTCATTTACAAAATGAAATATGGATTCTTGTTCCAAGTCAAAATGTGATAATTTTACTTTACCTCCAACAAGCGACTTATCTTTTGGACTCTTATTACTTGATGATTCAGTAATAATATACTTTTGTGATGGAATATCTAAAATTTCATTAAACTTTTGTTGGTCAGGGATTACTACTTCCCATTCTGACATGTTTTTCTTTTCATTTTCTATTGTTTTTAATGCCTCATCAACTGTAATATTGTTTAAACTCTCCACAATATCAGTAACATAACTCCTTTCTTTTTCATCTAACTTTATTCTTTCTTCAACCTCTGATATTACATAAAAAGGCGTCCATTTACTTATTAACTTTATAACTTCACTTTCCTTACCAAATTCTTCTCTTGCAATTTGTAATGGTACCTTTAAATAATTATCTTTTGTTGTTAATGCGTCATCCAAGATATTTAAAGCTTTATATTGTTCCAAAAGCACTTCTAATATCTCTGGATTGCCAAGTTTAGCAGCGTAATGAAATAAATTTCTTCCTTGATGATCAACATTTTGAAGTATTGAAACGAAAGAAGGTTCTACACACTTCAATGTATTTAAACCTTCTTGATATTTCTTTGGAATGTGATATTTCTTTACAAAAGAACCATTTTCATCATCTAACTTCATAAAATAATAAAGTACTACATTTAATAATTCTAATCTATTCATCTTCACAATCATATGTAAAATACTTTCTCTAGTTAGTGAAATTGAAAATGGATTTGAACCTTGTTCGATTAAATATTCAAAAGTATTTGATGGACAAAAACAAACAGCATTATGTAAACAAGTTAATCCATCACTATTCACATCATTAATATCAATTGGTATTAAATGTCTTTCATATTTATCAAAAATTGAGGTTTTTCCAACACCCAAAAACTTTAAAAACTTTGCTTTCGTTGCAGAAAGATTATTATTTGAATAAGTACTCTCTTTAGTTATTTGTTCATTATTAGTTTTATTCTGTATTAAAGAAGTAAACATGTCATAATAATAACTCAAATCAGATGAATAAGATGATGACTTTTTTAATGGAGGTGGACTGGTACTACCATTATTTTCAGAATTAGTTATTGGAGATGCTGATCTAGATTTTGTTGACATTGGTTTCTTCTGTTTTAAATTATTATTTAATAAATTATAATGTATTAAAGAATCTATTATTAATTCAATTAATTCATGATCTCCTGTTTGACAAGCAATATGTAAAATATTATCATTATATCTACTTGCTCTTTCTATTAACATTAATTTACGAACTATCTCAGGTATATAAATAGATTCTATTAAAAGATAATCAATCATTTGTTTATCTACTCGTCTTACAGCTATTTCAAGTAAAGAACATCTTCCCAACATTAAATAATTTACTTTCTTTTTTACAAATGTTTTTTCAATAAATTGCTCAAATAACAAATAGGAGTCATCTGTATTATTATTATTTACTTCTGAATTTTTCTTTTTCTTTAAGAGATTATCTAATTCATCTACCCTTCCTTGTTTTACATAATTTATTATATGTCTAATTAATTCTCCTTCATTTTGAATTAATAAAATATCTTCTTCTAAATGATTAACTATCATTTCCGATACTTTTTCAACCGTATCGTTATTGGTGTTAAGACAATTATTATTGTTAGTATTATTCTCATCATAATTTGATTCGCCATTACCAACAGTTGCTGTTATTTCACTTGTCGTCGAAGAAATCATTTTGCATTACCTTCTAAAAGTGATATTGAAGATTCAACTAGTGATTTATAAAACTTTACAACATTAACCTGCTTTTTGCGAATTTTTTTAATAATCAAACTTTTGTTATAAACTGCCGATAAATAACGAGGCTTTTATTTTCGTTAGTTATTTTTAATTGTTAGCCTTTCGTCTTTTGTGGAGTGCGAACAATAAGGAAGTAGAAGCAATTAAGATGCTTTTTCAGTAAAGCGAGTATTGATGTTTGTTTTCTTGCAAAGTTTATTGCAATTCTTTCATTTGCAAATTGATCAATACTTGATGCAAATTAACTCAAGAAAAAAATGGATTTATTGATTTTGTCACCAGAAAGAGAAGGTGAAGTTACACACCTAGATATTCAAAATCCAGTTAAATTTATTGATTACGGAAATAATTTTATTGTTCTTGTAACAGTGTATGGTGAAATGTTTTATTTTGGTGACCTTAAACCCGGCTTACATCTTGTCAATGATTTGCCATTTAACAAAATTAAGCATTTATCTTGTGGTAATGATCAAGTAGTTCTTGTGAATGAAAATAATGAAATATGTATTGGAACGTATTTTGGAGATGGTTTTGTTTTTAAAAAATTAGGAAGTTGCAAAGATAAAATTAAACTTTTAAGAAGTGGTAATGATTTCTTTATTTTTGTAACGAATAACAATTCACTTTATGGACATGGAAATAATGTCAATGGTCAACTGGGTTGTTCTAGTGACAACAATGAATTAAATGAAATTACAAAAATAGAATTCAATAATAAAGGTATTAAAGATGTTCAATGTGGTGATAATCATTCTATTTTATTGGATATATTTGGTAATGTTTACACAACAGGTGAAAATGAAAATGGTCAACTAGGATTTAGTAGTTATGAAGAACAATCATTTGAATTTGTGAAAGTAGATCTTCCATTTAATGTAATTAAAATATTTGCGGATAATTACGTTTCATTTATTGTAAATGAATTTAATGAACTATATGGAACTGGATTTAATAATGCAGGTCAATTAGGTTTAGGACATTCACAAGACAAACACGTATTTTCAAAAATTATATTCAATGAAAAGATTAACAATTTTAATTTTTATTTCTCATATCAAGATGGTACATTTATTACAGATGATGAAAATAATATTTATACAAGTGGAGGTTTCGGTTATTCTGTAAAGTATTTAGGGATAGATATTGAATCTAATAGTTGTTTAGATAAATTTGTAAAATTAAATAATGTTAATTTATTAAAAGAAATTAAAAGAAAATATAGAATGATATTTCCAATGGATATTATAACTGTAATTATTTCAAGTAATTATAATGTTTCGTTAGAAGAAGATTTTAATAATTTAAAATTAAAATGTTTACAAAAATTAAACAATAATCAATTATGTGACTTGATTATTTACACAATACTAGATTAAGATAAAAATAGTTGACTTTAATTTTTAGATTTTCTTAAAATGTAAATTTTCACTAATGGGAAAACTTTTTTTACAATTAGAAATAATAACAATTAGAATAGATTACATGAATGAAAAATATCCAAATTGTAAAATTGTATTTTAATTGGTCAAAAAATTATTTTTTTTACAATCAAGTAAGTTTTTTTAAAACAAATGAAATAATGATTTATGACAGTTATGAATTCTTTTCTGACGAAGAAGAACAAGACAATCTTCTTTCCTCATCAACTGTTGATAATAACAGTACATCTTCTTGTTCTAGCAACAACAATAGTGATGATGAATCAGATGAAGAGGCATTAGTGAAGCGACATGATTTAGTCAACCTTGTCAAAGAAGAAATGGAAAATAAAAAGAAAAATAGAAATTTATTGACAGTAAGGAAATATGAGGAAATGACGTGGGAGGATTATTGTAAAATTTTACAGAAAAATAAGAGTATTTTTGTAATGGATTCTAAACAATTTCTTTTATTTATTTTTGCTAAATTAAAAGTATTTTTTGATGATATTGTAAAGAGCTTTTTCAACAATGAGAAACAAGAGTAAAATTTTGTAATAAATTAAGTTATTTTGTATTCCTGTTTTGTTCTTTGAATAAATAAAAGCAAGGAGGCAGTTGCTAAATTAAATTTGTTTGAAATAACCATTCAGGAAAATTTGAAAACCCTGTCAAAAGTCTTTCCATCTGCGCACATATCAAAAACCGTTAAGAAGAGCAAGTATTTCAAAAAAAATGTTTAAAAGTAGTTTAGTATCACACCAACATTTACTGTTATCATTGCCTAGTGAGATTGTAGCTTCAATATTGTTTTATTACATTCCAAAAGAATTATCAATAAAAACATTACCAAAAATAATAAAGAAATTTACAATTTTGTTAAATATCAATAGTCAATTTAAAAATATGATTTTAAATAATGAATATTTTCAAAATGAATTAATTTTAATTATACATTCAACTTTCTCTTTTATTTTATTTGGACATTTTATGAAATTAACTGAAAATAAAATAAATATAAGAAATTTAATTTTAAAAAGTTATCATTTGTTTAGTGAAAAGAAAGAAAGAAATGTGAATGAACAGATAAATAAATTGATAAATAATTTTCATTTAAAGAATTTATTTATTTCAAAACAGTTTTTACAAAAAAATTTACCTTTAATAAATTTAAAGAATGTTGACAGTATATTTTTTAATTTAAGATTTAATAATAAAGACAATGAGTATTTAAATTTATTTATAATGAATAATTTAAATAAAATTAAAAAAATAAAATTTAATCTTATATATTCATATGAAAATTTATTTGAAATTTTAAATGTTTTACAAAGTAGTAATAGTAGTGCTGAAATAAATATAAAATCTAATTACAACGATGAAATTTTACAATACCAATATAATAATTTAATAACTTGTATTCATACATTTAAAAATAATTTAAACTTGAAGGATTTTAATAATTTAAAATTTATTGAATTTAGAGATGTTGAGAATGAATTAATTTTTGACAGTTTAAAATCTTTAAAGAAAATTAAAGTACGTTCTTGTAATTCTTCAATTTTAATTTCAAATTGTAATAATTTGAAAACTGTATTGATTGGTAAATCAAATAAAATAATTGTTAAAAACATTTTAAAATTAGAAAAATTACTTATTCATAACATTAAATATTGTTACGTTAATGTTAAGAATTATATAAATACTTTAGATGTTTCATTACAAGACGATATTGGAACTGTTTTTATTAAAACTAAATTAGTAAATAATTTGGAATTTAATGGAAACAATTTATTTGAAATTTATGATGTGTTATTTAAAAGAATTTCAAAAATTAATAATTTAAATTTAAGTTCATTTAATGAGACTTTTTTTAAATTTAAAAACATAATTGACTATTTTGGCAATTTAATTAACAATTTTAATTTTACATTTAGTAAAGGTGGACCACAATTCAATGATTTAAATTTTCAATCTGTTTATTCAATTGAATCTTTTACTTTAAAAGAGATGATTGATAATTATGAGGGAAGTATAATTGATTTTACAAGAGATGAAGAAGATAATTTGCAATTTATTCAACAAAATGATAAATATAAAGTTACAGAAATAACTATTGAAACAGAATGTAGTAATTTAAGTTTTATTAACTTTAATTTATTAACTCAGTTGTCTATTTACAGTTCTTGTCTTATAGATATTAAAAATTTAACAGCCCTAAAAGTTTTAAATATTGGAAATGGAGTTATTGTAGATAAGTTTAAACATAATAAATTAAAGAGATTAAATATTATGAAATGCGATTACATAAATATAAATTTAAATCAATTACCAAATTTAAAAGAATTAGAAATGTTGGACGGTAATGATATAACTTTGCAAACTACAACAAAAGAATTGTCACATTTAACAAGTATTGCCCTTAATAGACTTTCCTTACTGAACATCAATTTATCACTTAACTCTCCTTATTTACTACGTTTTGAATTAACATACTACCCCACTATTGAAGATATTATTCACATTCACTTTATTGATACTCCTTTATTAAGAAATATAAAGATTAAACACGTAATAGAATAAAATTTTATTTAATTTTAGGATAAACCAAATATTGAATAGGTTTTGAAATTGTCACAAATAACTCATTAATTCCCTCTAAAGTAAAATCATGAAAGAAATTAATATTACCACTAGTACTTCCATTATTATTATTAAAACCATTACTAGTAGAATATAAATCATACTCTTTAGATATATCAGTTTTATAAGAACAACCAATAGAAATATCTAACATACAAGCTTCACTCCATGCTTCCGTCCTTATTGAAATCTCTTTCCTTAAAGTTTGTTGTCTTAAAGAACTAATTACTTCCTTTTCATGATCAATTGGAAAAACAGAATGAGTTCCATCTGGAAATGTTACAATTAAAAACAATGAATGAATAGATGAATGAAATCCATAAAGTTTAGCTTCTACATTTATAGGTAATGAAATAAAAGATTGATATTCTAAAGCCTTTTCAATTATTGGTTTAGGTGAAGTAATCTTTGATACTAACATTGTCATCTTACCAATATCATTAATCTTTAAAGAAGGGAAGAACTTTACTTTAGAAAGTAAAGATGAATCAATTGAATTATTATCTTCACATAGTAATGTTACAATTTCTTGAATAGAGTTTGTTAATGTTAGGTTTGTATTTTCGTTGGTTAAATGTTTTAAATTGAAAGCATATTGTTTTAATATTAGGAGTGGTTGACCATCTATTGTAAAGTTTTGGTTTCTTTCACAATTTAATAATAAATATTTTAAATAAGTTACAAATCTAGTACAACTTAATTGTAAAATAAGTTGTGAATTTAATCCTTTAAATGTGGATTGAATTTTATAAGTTAAATAAATTACGTTCTTAAATATATTTATATTATCTTTCTTTCCATCAATTACATCTAGAAAATATTGACAACATGAACAATATAATTTCATAAACTGTACAAAATAATTTACATATTTATCACCACTCTTTGTTGTTTTACCTAATTCTCTTCTTAATGTAGACATTGCTTGAGATGGATCTAATTTCTCATTTTGTAAAGCAATCTTTCTAATTTGATTAAATGTATTAATAAATGGTTGCATTAAATCTTGTGCACTACTATTATTATTATCTATTATTGTATTTAATTGTTGTTGATTATTTACTTTTAAAATCTTCATATCATTAGATGCAAATGAATAAACCAAAGCATTTGATTGCATATTTAAACTAACAATATTTAATTGTGGAAATAAATGTGGAAATTTAGATTTTAAATAACCATAATGTTTATACATATATTTAGGTAAATGATTTGGTATTTTAGAATTATTTTCACATGCATTAAATATTACAATACAAATACCAGTATAATATTCATCATCTACTTTATATTCAGTTGGCATAATATATCTTTCTAAACGTAAAAGTTCTTCAATTAAAAACTCAGTTAATTTTGAATGATTTTTAGCTAATTCTTTTAAACAATAATAAATATCTTCTAAATCAGTTCTATATTTCTTTAAATTATTAATTAATAATGATCTTATAGTAGAATGTAATAATTTAGCACTAGAAAGTATAATTACAGATAATAAATTTCTAATTGCTTTTCTAATATCAGAATTTGAATCTTCTAATATAGCTAATACTATTTGTAATTGTTCTTCATCAAATTTTAATGAACTAGCACTAATCTTACTAACAGAATTGATGGCATGAATTCTGACAGTATCAATCTCATCATTAAACATTTCAATTAAATAATCAACTGATTTTCTACTTAGCAATTCTGAATCTTTGTTTAATTCACATATTGATTCAATTGTAGCCATTCTTACATTCTTATATTGATCTTCTAATCCTAATACAAATGTACCAACTGCACCACTATAAAGTAAGGCATCTCTTTCAGATTCAATAAGTGAAATATCTCCTTCACCTTCTTGATAAAGATTACTATCATCATCTAAATTATTATCTTGTTCCATAATCATTTGTTTTTGTTGAATAGTTTTCTTTTTAACATCTTCATCTTCTTTCTGTCTTTGTGCTCTAATATTTAACTTTTTAAACTTTGGTGTATATTCTAACTCAATCTTACCAAAACCATCTAATAATAAACTCTCTTTAACACCCTTTAACTTCCCTAACATTCTACATGCTTTGGTCCTCACTGAGATGACGTGATCTCTCACACCATTACAAATCTTTGAAAAGGCATCTTCCACCAAAGTCATTTGAGTATTTGCATAGGTCACAGTTCTTTGAGGATAAACTTGAGCTAAAATTGTGATTAATTCTAATGCTTGTTCTCTAACTAATTCAATATCATCATGAAGAGCACTAACAGCTTCTTGATATAAATCAAAAGGTAAAATTAATCCTCTATTATGTAATGTAACTAATCCTTCAATTGATTGAGCTCTAACTCTTGCATCTCTATCATAAATATATTTCCTTATTATAGATTGTATTGTAATTGAAATATCTACAATTAAATTATTATTATTTAATAAATTATTAATTACAATAGGACAAGCTATTGAAAGTAATTCAATAAATAATTTTCTAATTCCTTGATCCCAATCAGATAATAATAAAATATGTAATTGTATTAAATCATTTAATAAATTATTATTTAAAATGAAACCATAATTAACTAATGAAATTATACAAATTAAAGATTGTCTTACAACTTTATGTGAATCAAATCTTAATAATCTAAATAAACAATTTATAATTAAATTTATTCTTTCTTCATTAAATAATTTATTATTTATATTCATTGTAATAATTTTATGAATTAAACGTAATAATAAAACAATTATATCATTTTCTAAAATAATAGTTGTAGAATCAACTACATTTAAATTATTTAATTTTAATAATTCATTTTGAATAATATGATCTAATAATATTTTAAGTAAATTTAAATCTATTGTTTTTTCATCTATATTTGAAAGTATAAATGTTAATAAAAATCTTTTATCATTAGAAGTTGTAGATTCTATATAGAATTTAATGATATCAATCATCTATTTATTTATTAATTTTATAATTATTTTTTAAAAACTTACTTTTACATCTACCTCTCCTAATTTTAACTTTTTCACTTCTTCATTGTCGTAGTTATTGTCATCGGAAAGTAAGTTGGGATTTTGACTTCTTTTCATTTTTTGGCTTCAAGTCTTTTTTTTTAAATTGTTTGAAAGCAGTGTTTATGAAGAATTTTTAAAAAGGAAAGACAGCAATGAAGGCAATGCAAGGGAAAGAAGAAGAAGAATAAACAATTATCTAGACAAATTATTTATTTAATATTTGTTGTTCATAAATTAATAATTGTTTTACAAATCCATCATTTGGTTGAACAATAGTTCTTTTCTCTTTTACAAATTGTAAAGCAGTTTCATAAGACCAATTATTTTTCTTCATTAAATAAGAAATTAATAAAGATGCTGATCTAGATCTTCCTTTCATACAATGTATTAAAATTCTATTTCCTTTATTCACATTATCATCAATAAACTTAAAAGTTTCTTCAAACGTTAATGTTTCATCAATTGTATCATATAAATGTAAATTTAAATAATTAAAATCATTTGGATAGAATGGTTCCATATCTTTTATACAAGTAATTATATGAGTTATTTTATTTTCTTGTAATGCCGGAATGTTATAGGCATCATGAATATCTCCTAACCATATATTATCAGTTATTGGTGTTGCATTAAATGTAAAATATGGTAAGTAATAATGTACTTGTTGTGTTGCTTTATAATAGTAGGAAAGAAATGATTTGTACATATTTTTTTTTAATTATTTGAAGATATTGACATGAATTATCTGTTTTTAAAGTAATTGCAAAGATTGTTGGTGATTTATTTAAAGGGGTTGGCTGGAGATAGAGGATACAGTTCCTTCTAAATGGATAGTGTTTTTGGTAGTTTTTCTATTTGTTTGTTTTTGCTTCGAATAAATGTTCAAAGTTAAAGTAAGTGACTTTTTAAAGTTGGTTTTTGTTGTTGTATATTATTACAAAAAATGGTTGACAAGGACAAAATTTACAAAAAGAGTATTCAACACAATTGGCTTCCAAATCTCGTACCTAAACCTACATTTTGGCAACACGATAACACTTTTAGTAGAATTTGAGATGAATTGAGAGTTTATGGAAAGTATAGCTGGGTGTAATTCATCAAGATGTATAAAGAATGTAAATCAATTGTAGTAAGTAATTAATTTTAGAAAACTAAATTCTGTTTTCTTTACATTCAAATACATGTATTGAAATAAATTTATAATGAAAACAGTTGTCTGTCAAGTTTAATTCAAATTATATTAAAAAAAACGAACTAAACTGCATTATTGTCTAACAATAACTTAATAGCATTAAACAATGATAACTACAACTATTAAAAAACAACCAATGTCAACTCTTTCAATTCAACAAGAAATACTTAAGGTAGAAACTAGTTCAAGGCAGAGAAAAAAGATTGCTAAGGTTGTAAACTCTACACTTAGCCCAGAAAGAGTAGATTATTTTACAGTTCAATTATTATTAAAGAAATATATTTAATCTAACCTGTCTTCAATAATATTTACTCCTATTAAATTGGTGTTTAAACCAATAATGTATATTATATCATCTATATGAACTATATATAATGAAACATTTCCCTTTTCTTTTAAGAATTTCTCTTTAAAATAACTATAACTCATTGCTGTTATAAATTTTTGTAAAGTATCCTTTTTTTGTAATAAAATAGGCACTTCTTCAATATATTTTAACATTGAACTTTCTGATTTCTTTAAAATTTTAATGTTATTATACATTAATAAAGGAGAATCATCTATATTAACGTGTTTAAATATATGTCTCAAAAGGAAAATACCATCATCTACATTTAATTCTGTAGATTTTGGTATTAATAACGTATTCTTTCTTAATCCTTGATCATTAAGATCAAGTAAATAAAATACAAAATTAAAATTAAATAAATAATTTAAAAATACAAAGTGTCTCCAAGAAATTGGATAACTATCATTAGTTTCTAACCATTCCTTTAAATTAATATAAGAAGTTTTAATATTCTTCTTATTTGAGGCAAATAAATATTTCCAAATATCTTCTTTGTTTAATAAAGGAATAGCAAGTATTAAATCACTTAGTTGTTTATAAGAATATCCTAAATATTTTAATATTAATAACCAATTATAATCATTAAGATTAAATATTTTAGATTTTGTTGTAATAGCATTATGACTTTCTAAATATTTATCAAATTTCATTCTTATCTGACTGTTTTTTGGAAATAATACTTTAACTAGAGTACAAGGCGTAATTCCTAAATTATTGACAACATTAACATCTACATCACATTCTTCACATAGAAACTTTAACATTTCTAAATCTTGAGCTCTTATAGCATCAAATATTATTAATTCATCATTTTGGAACTTTCTACTTTTACAAATTACTCCAATATCATTATCTAAAGTAAAATCATCAAATAAAACTAATGGATTTTTAGTTTGTTGTTTAACTAATAATTCTTCTGTTATTATATAACCAAAATGGTAATTAAAACCTTTGTGAATTTTAAATTCTTGATTTTTAAATGGATGCATCTTTCCACCCATCATCTTTGACAAAAGAATTGCTCTATTTTCATAATTGATTGATAACTCATCTTCATAATATTCAATATCCTCTTCTGTTGCGGTAATTGTATTCGCCTCAAAAAGAGAAAAAGTGGTCATCATCGTTGTTGAGTCATCTTCTGGAACACCTGGAGATTTCTTTAATAACTTTCTTAAAGTTTCTTTATCATTCTTCTTATAACTATTTCTAATTAATAAACAGAATAAAACCATCATATAATATTGATAATAAGCCATTGAAGGGAATATATTTAATATCCAATCAACAAAGTATTGATCATCCAATCCTGATTCTTGATGATTTTCAATAAAGAATTGTGTTAAGGCATGTAAAAAGTGAATTAACATTACACATGAACAACTATCTAATGCTAAATCATATTCTTCTAATGTGTCATAATTTACCTTAATAGTATAAGGCTTACCAAAGTGTGTCAACAATTTCTCAGGCAACTCTTTAAACTCTGTGTGTATAATATTATTCGAACTTAAATTTGTTACATTCTCAATAACCTTGATTAAATCACAGTTTGTAATATTGTGTAAAATTAAACCAGAAAATATTATTTCAACTGATTCTTCTTCTATATTAACACCTATATTAATGCCAAATACTTTATAAGAATTTAAATATCTCTTTACACATTTTACAATCTCTGAAACTAATAAATCTTTATCGCTCATAAAATCCATTTTTGTAATTAAAACTGGAGATGCAACTTCTGGTGAATCATTATCTAATTTTGTGTTTAGCAATAAATGTGACGGTTTTCTTATGAAAGAGTTAGTTTTAACAAGAGGGGGTGATTTTGAAATGATAGTTTTTCTAGGTGAATTATTTGGAGAGGTATTTGGCGAAATAATTGTCTTTCTGATTGGAACTAATCTTTTTGGTTGAATTGTGTTAGAAGTAATTGTAGAAGAGATGTCAACCTTCTTTTCATCATCAGCCTCTGCTAAAACAACTTTTTCCATAAGTCTTAATGTTTTTCTCTTTTCATTTATTGATATTTTGCTTCTTCTTGATACTGAACTTTCTCTTCTTCTCATAATTTCTAAATCATTTTCTGTTTGATTTGATAATTGATTAATTTCTTCTAAAGTTTCTTGTAAAATGAGTTGTTTCTTTTCTTCAAAGATAAATTCCATTTCATCAATTAATATTTGTGTTAAATGATTGACATACTTTGTATGTCTCATTAACTCAAAAATCTCATAATTATCACCATTATCTTTTAATATATTTGGTGCAAATACAATTGCTAAATTATCGCTTGTCATCTTATTAATTTTAGAATGTGAACTAACTAAATTTAAAAATTTCATTAAGCGTTTCAATAAAAGATAATGACATTCAGGTAAAAATCCAACAAGTTTTTTCAACATTTCTTTTCTAGGTTCTGGATCAGGTATCTTTGCAACTGCGATAAACATATCATATTGTTCAAATGTTAATAATGGTATTGTTAATTCTCTTAAATAAGTTTTCAGTAAGGCTGAAGCTATTAGAGGTCCATTATCTTTACCGAATTTATCTTCAAAATGAATAACAAAAGAAGAATTCTCTTCCAAAACTTCCAATAATTTATCTAATTCCTCCTTGTTTGGAGAAAGCCTAAAAATCCCTTCTACTTCCAAACAATATTTATTTTCAAGATATTCAAAGGCTTCAAAAACAAAAGAAGGTATTTCTTCAAATTTTTTGGGTAAAGGAAAACCAAAAATTCTTGAATTTGGATAATTTTCACTTGTACTTTTAGCCTTGTCAATGCCATTATTTGTGTATAAATTATTATTTATTGTTGATGTAGATGTTGGTGATATAGGTGAAGAAGGTTCTATGGAAATACTACTATCGAAAGACTTGTTATTTTCTTTCTTATTCTTCCTTGAAAAGAATTTCTTCATATTGTTTTGTTTTTTTTTGATTGACAGTCAAGACAATGGACCAATTTTTTACCAATGCGAAATTACGAACGGAAATTTAACTTTACTTTAAAGAACTTTTCATAATAATTTGATCACGTGATGTTTTGTGGGTGATAAATACCCAACAGTGTATTACAATCCTTCTTACTTGTTCTTCTTATTATTACCGAACCCAAACCATGAACTAACAATTTCAAATGGTTTCCTAAATAAATATCCAACAAATGTAGAGAAAACATTAGTAAAAACTTTACTAAATAAGCTTCCAAAAAGTGAAGTTTTCTTTTGAGGTGTTGGAGAAACCAATGTTGCATTTGAAAGATATAAAATAGCTAATGGTAAAACCTTTAAACCCTTTACCTCATTACTATTCCTCAAACCCTCAAACTCTTCCGTTGAAAAACATTCCCTTATTGAATTTTTTAAATAATTTTTATCTAAAATCTTCTTAGCCCCAGGGAAACTTATTAAGAAAGGCTTTTTGAAAGAATGATCAAATTTTGAGTAATTAATTAGTATTTGTTCATATAGGTTTTCAACAGTGTTTTTGTTTATAATCATTAAAAGAGATTGAATATTTCCATTAACATATCTAATATTTACTTGAATAATATCATTCATTGTTAAACCCTTATTATTTTGTAAGAAACTATTTACTTCCATTTCATTAATTGTTTTAAAGATATATTTATCATAATCCTTTGTTAATAACTCTTTTATTGTAGGTATTAATTGATTTTCTTCATCTAATTCATTACAAATATCTAACCCTCCAATTAATTCTTTATTCACATAGATTTGTGGAAATGTTGGAAATCTTCCATAAATTTTTATTCCCTCATAAAGAGATTTATCAGATTCTTTTGTTTGATCTAAAGATTTAACATCAAATGAAGAAAATTTAATACCTCTACTTATAAATAAAGTTGAAAATTGTTTACTAAATTTACAAAAAGGTCTTTCAGCATCTCCTTTAATAAATAAAACAATTGGTGATTGATTTAAAATATTTTCTACCCTTTCTTTCATTTCCAATGTTAAAGTCTTTTGTTTCTTTTCTACTACTCTCTTTTCTTCTACTACTACTAATTCAGTCATTTTTAAATATTATGAAAATTATTTTTTTAAAAAAATGAGACATTTAGCAAACTTAGCGAATATCAGTAGCAGTACGAGAATGGTAGGTACTGTTGTTTCAAAGAAGATGGCAAAGACTGGAGTTGTTATTGTACCTAGATATCATTGGAATAATAAATATAAAATTTTACTCAGAACTCATAAAAAAATATTGTAAGTAAAAATACCTTTTTAACAATACTCTTTAACTCTTTCCGATAACAATAATAGCTATCATGATGAAAGTAATGAAACAGATGTTGGGGATATTATTCAAATTATGCATTCAGGTAAAAAACTAAGTAAAAATAAGGTTTTCCTTTATGATAATATGTTAGTTAAAAACGTTGTAGCAACAGGTTTAAAACAACAAGCCTTAGATGCGGAACAAGCTCAAAAATTATTATTAGATATTGAACAACAATTACTTCAAGAAAATCCAATTAAAATTAAAATTAATCAAGAATCTACAGAAGAATCTCAACAATAAGTTTATAAATTTTAATAATTAAATATTTTAAGTTTATTCTTTTTTTGTAATAAACTTTTAATACCAAAGGACAAAGTTTACAAGCCCAAAGCTCTTTAATTATTATCGAGGGTCGAAGGTTTTTGTTTTTTTATTGGTTAAAAATATTCTTTCCCTTTCTGTCAAAGTGTCACAAAACAATAATTTAAAAATAAAAAATAATTAAAAATAATGTCTGTATCTTCTTCTTCTTTATTTCAATCACCATTAGATAGTAGTTATATAATGGGTAAATATAAAGATATTTATGAAAAGAGAAATTTGATTAGTAAGATTAGATTTGATTTAAATTTAAGTGATGAAGAAAAGATTGAAAAAATTAAAGAAGAATTACAAAATTTAAGTAGATTGGAACATGATTTAGTTTTATTACAAAAAGAACAATATGATAATTTAGATCAAGAATTAAATTTAAATTTAATAAAATTTGTCACATCATTTCCGAAATACAATCAATTTAAAGAAAGAAGCAAAGATGATTTTACTTTAAGGATTAATAAAGATGAAGAAATTATTCAACAAGAAATTGAACATCAACAATCAACAGAACAATTAACCACAACAACATTAAGTAGTGGCAGTAGCAGTGGCAGTGGCAGTGGTACCACTACACGTCAACGTTCTAGATCTTTTTTACCTACTCTTGGAAGACATGCACATAGTGGCTTAAGTGCAAATGAACCTCAACATCCAGTTATTAATAAAGCAGAAGCTAAAAAGATTTTAGAAGAAATTCGTGAAATTAGAGTTGAATTGTTAGTTTTAAAGAGAAAGAAGAAACCATCTGAACAAGATGAAGAAAGAATTTTAGAATTAGAAAATCAAATTAAAGAAAAAGAAAATTTATTATTTAGAAAGTAAAAATCCCATATTATTTATTGAACCAATATGAATATGAATTTTACAATATAAATAAAATCTAATTTACAATTTTTTTTACAACCTATTTACATCTTTTTGTAATTCCTTTTCAAATTGTTTTAATTTATCTAAATCTCTAAATAATGAATCCATTGTAGTAGATGATTTCATTACTGATGAATTGCCTTGTTTTTGAGATGATAATGATGAAGCATTAACAGTAACCATTTTAGATGAATTTAATTGTTTTGGAGCTTTAGAAATATGATTTAAAAAGTTACTAACTTGATGTTCATTATCATCTTCAGCAAAAATGTATTCTTCTACCGATCCAACAAATGGATAACTGTCATCATCTTGAAATACATTTCTCTTATGATGAGGTAGATGATCCATTTCATCACTTAGATTATGGAAGTGTTTGTCAAAATTTTCATCTTCTCGTTGTTGTTGATTACTATTTATATCTTCTAATAAACCGGGAATAAAATCTAAATTGAAGTGAGGTTCCTCTAAGGAATTAGGTAAATCTTCAAAACCTATATCCCTATTACTTAAGGAAGAAGAGGAAGTCTTTTTCTTTAAACCAAAACTTTCTTCATCTTCTAATCCACCTCTACTACCAATACTACTTCCAATACCACTATTTCTTCTAGAACCTGCATATCCTTGAAGGAAAGAAGGTACATGATCATTCCTCTCCAAATGAGGCGAAGTAAATGAAGTTCCTGACTTTAATGATTCGGAAAGTAAGGATGGTGGAGTATATGAATTTAATGGACAATCATTCAATGGAGAGAAAGAAAGCTTAAAATTCTTACTTTTCCAACTACCACTTAACTCTAAATTATTAGAAAATGGAGGAGAAACTTGATGATTATTATTACTCATACCTGAATAGTTTGTTGGTAAACTTCCAACAATTTCATTATTCGATCTTTGATTATTATTTACATTACTTAAATTACCGCTACTTGCATTACGTTGCATTCCATAGGAAGTGGAAGGTGAGAAAGAAATTGGTTGACTTGAAGAAAAGGGTGGGGTATCACTAAGGAATTTACTTGTCACACTTCCACTTGCATTACTGTTATATGAACCTATTGTTGTTGTATTCTCATTGTTATATGTATTAATAGTAGCTGTAGGCTTTGATTGTTGTTTCACCGATTGACTTCTTTCATGACGATTTGAACCAGATAACATATTACCTAAACTAGTACTCTGAGGTATATTCATAGGCTTTGCCGGTACAGTAGAAGGCTTGAAAGTAATTGTATTTTCATCTTCCTCAAATACTACTTGATTATTAGAATTATGTCTTTTCATTCCATGAATTAAAATCCCCGTAGGTTGTTGTTGTTGTTCATTATTACCCAATAATGAAAAATTACCTTGTTTCGTTAAACTAGTACTCATCATCTTATTCATCATTAAATCTTCATTATTACTCGCACTATTCTTATTTAATTTTAAAACCTCTGCCATTTTTTGGGGAGGTAAACTAACAGCTCTCTTTCTTTCTAATTCCAAAACATTATTAAATAATTCATTATTAGGTCTATTACTTTTATTTTCAGAAAAGTAATCTACATCTATTTGACTTTCTCTAATGACAGATTTACTATGAGATTTTTGTAATTCTATAATTTCAGTTTGTTTTCTATATTTTACACTTAATTTTATTTTACAAAGCGTCGAAACTTCAATTGTAGAGAAATCAAAACTTCTAATAGAAGAAGAAGATTCAAAACTTCCAGGTTCTACATTTGAAAGATAATATTTTAAAGTAAATCCCATTCCATTTCTATGTTTTTGTAATCTTTGAAATAGTTTAAAAGAAGGTAATAAAAGTAAATATGAAAATAATGATCTCATTAAAACAATTGATTTTCTATATGCAATAGGTAAATTAAAATTTAATTCTTCTAATTGTTTTTGATTTAAAGTTTTTGTTGAAATTGATTTAGATTCATCAAAACATTCTAATTTCCATCTTTCAAGTAAATATTTTTTTGTTTTTTTTGAAGAAGAATGAGAAATTTCTTCGGCAAATACATCTATATAAATTTGTTGTTGTGATTTTGATTGTTTTAATATTTTTTCTAATTGTTTATTTACATCTTCAATTTCTTGCACTCGGATTTGAAACTAATTGTTTTTAATTTTTTTTATTTTAATTTATAAACTTACCCATTGACCCCGTTCTTCTTTATGAATATCTATAGGCCAGTTAATTCTATAATTCAAAATTAAATTTGTAGCTTTAAAAACAAATTCCTTCCATAGTTGTTCAAAAGTATTAGATGTTTTTTCATTAGGTTTATTGTTGTTGGACATTTTTTTTTGTTATTTTTTTTAATGTTTTGTTCTATTTATAATTAGTTTTAATACCAATGACAAAGGAAATTGATTTTAGTTGGATTTTAAATTTGGGACAGCTATAAATTGTAACGAAGCATCAAACTCTGTTCATCTCCCCTTAATGATACATTTGTAATTATCTAATTGTTCCATCTCTTTCATTTTGGCTTGAAAGTTTACAGACAAAAGATATACTTTCCCTCTAAAAATTTTTTAAAATTAAAATTTTTGAAAAAAAATTTGCGGGAAGACTTCAACAAAAACTTAGAATTGTGTGAAAAAGCAAAACATTCGCGGAAAAGTTTGATAGAAAAAAATGGTCAATGTGAAACAAGGAACGAAGAGAAAGCAATATAATAATAGGGATAGTAGTAATGAAGATAATACTAAAAGTAGAAAACCAAATTATCAATTAAATATTGTAGAACATGTTATTCATGCAAATAATAATATACATAATTCACCATTTAAAAGATTAGCCTTTAATAAAAATAAAACTTTATTAGCTGCTGCAAGATTTAATAGTGAAATTGAAATTTATTCCGTAGATGCTACTATTTATCAAAATGGAAACGTAAATGAAAAATTTAAAGAATTTGTACCTTTACTTAAACTTCCTGGTAAAATTGGAACAACTGTTGAAACAATGATATGGACTCATGATGATAGATTTTTTACTTGTGGATTGCATGGATATGTTACTGAATGGGACTTGGAAAAACAAATTCCAAAAAGAATTTCTTCACCATCAGGAGGTGCAATATGGAATATGGATTTAATCAATGACGTTTTAGCTATTGCAAGTGAAGATGGTGGAATACGTTTCTTAAATGTTGAAGATCTTTCTTTAAAATTTATTATCTCACCATCTGTTAAAAATAATAACCACCAAGGTTTATATGAACATTGTAAAGACGAAAATAGAATGTTGTTTGTTAGATTTTTAGAAAATGGTAAAAAAGTTTTATGTGGAGGAATTAATGGAATATATTGTTTTGATGTTTTAAAGAAAACAGTTTTATATAGAATTGAAATTAAGAGAGGATTTTGTTGGACTGGAGAATTATTAAATAATAATACTGCAGTTGTAGGCGATTCCGTAGGAAATATTCACATTGTGGATATAGAATTAGGTATGATTAAACAAACAATGAAAGCACTTAATAGAGATGTTTTGAAAATTTACAGTGAAAAGGAAAGTGAATTTTTTGTTGCTGGAATGGATGGTAGTATGGTCTTTGTTAAGAAAGAAAAGAAGAAGTATGCCTTAATTGCAACTAAAAGACCATCACTTAACGATATTTTTGATTTAGTTATTTCTGGTAAATCTATTTATTTTGTTGGATTGGAAGGTAATATTATTAGAATGCCAACAAGTGCTTTTTACGCTCAAATTGTTAAAAATAGTTTCAATAAGGAGCTTATTCCACTAATGAATTCAAAACATCAAATAATTAAAGTTTCAAATGAAAATAGATTAGTATTATTAGATCATTTAGATAATTATTTCACAGTTATGCATTTGGCTGATATCGGGAAGGAAAAGACAAACTCATTAACTGAATGCACTGAAATTGTTGCTCAATTTAAAGTTAAAAGTAAAGCTGGTTGGTATAGTTCATCTAGTGCAATATCATCTAGTGGCAAATATATTGCTGTAACCTCTATTGATACAGTTTATTTATTTGAATTTGATATTACAACTGATGAAGATGGAATTTTACAAATGAAGTTGGAAAAACAATTAAATGTAAATCAAGTAGTCCCTGGACATTTTGTTGAGTTTGTAAACGAAGATTATTTAATAGTTACTTCTAAAGACCACAAACTAGTTCAAATTTATGATATAAAAGAAGAAAAATTGAAGACATCTATAACATTACCTGAAATTAATATTGAAGTGTTAGGTAAATCTACACCATTCAATACATTTGCAAATTCAATCAATGGTTTAATAACAAATTCTAATCACATAATAGTATCTAAAGGGAATAGAGTTTTGACTTATAGTATTTCAGAAATATTACAAGATAATTTTAAACCATATTTTGAGGTTGAGCTGCAACAACACAATGGTTTCCCATATCGTTTACAATTTTTAGATAATAACAGATTTTATATTTTAACAATACCAAACCGTTGTACCGTATTTGATATTGAAAAGAAACGAACTGAGTACTTGAAATTAAGCGTAAAGGAATACCCAATACTTTCTGTTTTTGAAATTAATGATTTATTCCTACTCGATAATCCTAAGTTAAGTATTGTGGCAAAGGGAACAGAGATTGTTGGAGCTAGAAATTATGCAGTTAACCATTTCAATTTAGGTACAGCTCGATTAAATCAAAATGAATTAGTAACTGTTTGGGTTGACTCTGAAGATTTAGCAAACACAAGAGCACCTGTAATTTACAGAAAACGTTATGGTGCATAATAAAAGCTTTCATAATTTTTCAAAAATATTGTGATAATGACATGCTGTTGAAAATGTTTGGACCTTAAATTCACTTCTTCGTATTTTCACGCTTTCATAATTGTGATAACTTTACAAAAAGCGCTTGTTCCTTTTTTTTCCTTTTTTTTACGTTATGCATAAGGATGAATAATCGTATAAATAGAGAAATTCTCAAATTCCAGCTTCTCCACAAAAAAACAAAGTAATAACTTGCCAGATTCAATGGGTGGGTCAGCAGAAGAAGACACCAATAGAGATAATGTTGACAGTCATTTTGGGTTAATGAGTGCTCTTAAAATTGAAGAAGATGAAATAAATAGTGAAGAATTTTCTCATCACTACCTTTTAAATGAAAGTGACCACGAAACTGAATTAAAAGAGGAAGAACTAGAAGAAATGATTAAGTATTTCAAAAATAATGAAATAATTAATAACGAATCAATTGAACTATGTAGATTATATTTTAAGACGTACAGTCTTTACCATTTAAAAAAAGATAAAACTTTACAATACTGGAATTTTAAAGACAAAATCGTAAAGGAAAATGAAATTATTTATTTAATAGAAGAAGAAAACAATGAATTAAAAAATGATTTTATTATTCATATCCCTCCTTTACAAATTGATTTACACGTTCATTGTAAAGTTTTACAAAATGAAAGTAAAGTTTTTGAAAGAATGTTAAATAGCGAAATGATGGAAAGTAAATATAAAGAAATGACATTAGAAGAGGATATTGAATCTTTTTTAACAATGATTGATTTTATTTATGTTGGTGAATTAGGTACTGTGAAGGATAAATCTACTGATAAAAATTATCAATTAATTAATATTTACAATATTATTGATTTATTAAATATTTCTGATTTTTATCAAGTTACCAGTTTATTAGAACAAATTGGGAAAGTAATCCATAAATATGATGCTGTAATCATTGCAAACAAATGTTTCCAATTGACAGCTGATACACAACAAATATTATTTCCATATTGTGCAAAAGCAATTACAAAAACTCCAGAAGTAATACATATGAATCGTATCTTTAAGGAAATTGAAAAGATTGAAAATAAAGGTCAAGAGGAATTAACTCTTCAATTAAAGCACTTGACACAAGCTCTGAAAACTGTATTTTCACAAGCCAAAGACGTACCCACTCCCCCAGAAGATGATCCCTCCTTATTAACTCCAAAGTTATTGGCCTTATTACCTGTAGAGTTATTGAGACTAATTTTAAAGGATGAAGAAACATCAATGAAGGAAGAGGTGATAGTAACAATTTTGTTCTTATGGTTAATATTAGATAAGAAAGAAAGATTACAAGAATGGCATAAACTATTGATTGAATGTGTAGTTTTATCAACATTAGATGTACCTTCTATTTATTATTGTATTTATTTTCCCATTCAAGATGAGACTTTAGAACAAGGGAATAATCTTAAAGATGTTATTATTAAGCTTTTGATTAAACAATCTAACACTAGAGGTTTAGAAAAAGTGTTTGATAACGTTCAACCTTCTCCTCCTAATCGCTTAGGAATCTCAGAAGAACTTAGAATTTTAATGCTAGGATTAGATAATTCAGGAAAGACTAGTTTATTATATAAATTAAAGTTAGATGAGATGGTTAATACTCTTCCCACCACTGGATTTAATGTGGAAACTATCGAATATAAAAGAAAAGCAATGATTATGTGGGATGTTGGAGGTCAAGAAAAGATTAGACCATTATGGAAACGTTATTATACGAATATCAATGCCTTAATATTTGTAGTCAACTCTAATGATAGAGAGAGAATGGATGAAGCAAAAGATGAATTACATAGAATTGCCTCAAGTGAAGAATTACAAGACATTCCAATTCTAATTTATGCAAATAAACAAGATTTACCGAATGCCTTAAGAGTGGCAGAAATAGCAGATAAACTTGGCTTACATGAATTACGAAACAGGGAATGGTTTATTCAACCATCTTGCACTCCTACAGGAGAGGGCCTCTACGAAGGATTAGATTTTATTGTTAAGTACAAGATGAGAAAATAACATCTTGTTATTTTTAGCTCAACAATTGTTTTCAATGGTTATTATTATTTAAAAAATATTGATGTATGAATTAATAAAAAAGAAATTAAATAAAAATAAAAAATTAATTTATTTTAACATAATAACAAAAATATAAATAATATTAAAATATGATTTTTTATTAATTAAAATCATAAATGTATATAAAATAAATTTATGTATTATATTAAATTTTTGAAAATATAGTAACTTAATGTAAATAATACGTTTACAAAAACTTCATTTTTTATTTATGTATTATAACATTTTTAATTTAAATTTTTTTTATTTATTTATTACTTTTCAATAGCCAATTTTAATAATTATTTTATTAATAAATAAATTAATATCCCTTCCTCTCTAAAGTGGATTAAAAAGTTAATTTGACATCTTTTTAGAAACAACACTTTTTAAAATAAACTAACCCAAAAGGAAATATTTAATAACAAAGCAGACAGAGTGAAATTACAATAAAAACTGTTTGGAAAGAATAGATGTAGGTTTGTTTTTGATTTATTGTCAAATAAGCTTACTTTAAACTGGTTGACCGCAAAACAATTTTCCTGTGATGGCCATTTTAATAAAAAATAATTAAAAAAAAAAGCGCAACAAAAAAGATGGGAAATTCAGTGAAAAGACTTTTAAGAAAGCCACCTCCAGAAAATTTATCGTATCGACAATTCAAAGAAATTAGTAAAACAATAGATTTAAAAGGTAAAACCTTTATTGTTACTGGTAGTAATAGTGGATTAGGATTATCACTTTGTAAATTATTAATTGAAAAGAATGGTCATGTCATTGGTACAGTCAGAAATATAAATGAAAAAGGACCACCAACAAAGAAATTAATAGAAGAACATATACAAACACTTGAAACAAATAAATTCGGAACATTTGAATTAATGGAATTAGAATTAACATCATTAGATAGTGTTGAACAATTTATTAAAGAATTTCAATCAAAAAAACTTCCTTTACATGCATTAGTAAATAACGCCGGAATGGGATTAAAACCAGAATTTAAAAAAACTCCTGATGGATTTGAGGAGACTTATCAAGTGAATGTTATAAGTCCTTATTTTCTTACAACTCAATTAGTTCCTTCTCTTAGAAAGGGTTATAATTTTTATGGAGAGCCTTCTAAAGTTTTATTTCTTTCTTCTAAAGTACATCATCAACCAAGAGATGAAACCTTTTTATTAGAAGGAAAGTGGAATGAACCAGAAGAATATCAACCAAATAAACAATATTCATATAGTAAATTGGCTGTAGTTTTAATAATGCTAGAATTAACAGAAAGATTAGGAAGACATAATATTAATGTTAATGCATTAGATCCAAGTGGTTCTTTTTCTATAAAGACAAATCTTTTTAGAAATATTTCACAAGATTTTCAAAACTCTAAATTTATGAATATACTGGGGTCTATAACTAAACTTGCTTTTCCTGATAGGTCTGCTAGCTATGCCTTAAATATTTTAGCAAATCCTGACCATGAATATACTACAGGTGAATATTTTACGAGAATGAATATTAGATTACCAAGTAGAATAGCAAATAATGAAGAACTTTGTATTAAAATTGCTGACCAAACTGAGTATTGTATTTATCAACATTATAAGAAAAAATTGGAAAATAACACTGCAAAATAAATTATTTATTTGAAGTCATTTGACAGAGGGGCGTAACCATCATTACTGGATTTTCCCTCCATTTGTAAACGGAATGGTTCGTTTAAAAAGACAAAAAAATTAGTGGACACTATTAAAGATGGATCCCTTTAGCTTAAATGATTCAAGGGAGTTAAACGTTTCCGAGATGGTAGGTTTTAAGTTTTAAAACAAGGTATTTATCATGATTTAGAAACAACTTTTAAAGACTGAAAAAGAAAGAAATTATGCAGCACAAAGAATGTTAAAGGATGCAAAAGAAACAATAGAAAGTCTACGAAAAAGACAAGACTCTACCTTAAGTATTAACGAGTAAGTAGTAATATCTTATCATGTTCCTTATTATTTGTAGTAGCAGTTTTAGCCCAATATCGAGGCATTCTAGGAGTGTTCTCTCTGAAAGTACTTTTGACGGTGAGGAAAGTATGCAAATGATACAACAACAACTAAATTTAATTACTGGTCAATTACAAAATATTGGGAGCGCTTCACAACAAGCACAATTCAAACTCTTAAAAGAAAGAAACGCCAAAATGGAGGAAGAATTGAAAGAATTAAAGCAATTATTAAATGAGAAAGATTTGACAGCCTTAGATGGTAATTTAATTGAATTGCAAAATGAAAATAAGGAATTAAAAAAAGAGAAAGAATTGTTAAGAGGGGAAATAATAAAATTAGAAACTAAAATTGAAGAATTAAATAGAGAGAGGTCTGTACTTTTAGATAAAATGGAAGACGAACGAATGAGTAATCAAAAATCAAGTTTAGAGAAAATGTTTATGCTAAAGAAAGAAAATGAGCAATTACTTCAAAATAAGGTCGACTTGGAGACTAAGCTAAGCCTACTCAAAAAAGAAAATACTAATTTGCTTGAATCAACAAAACAAAAGCATGAAAATCAAATTACTGAGCTTAAGATTCAAATGGAACAGAGTTTAGAAAGACAAAAAAAAGAATACGAAAATACATTAAATTTATTAATGAATGAAAAGAATCTTATTGCTTCTAGATTTAACGAAGAAAGAAAAATGCTAACTGATCAGATGAGTACAGAAAAAAGACAAAAGGAAATATTTCAGGATCAGTATGAAAAATTGGTGAATGAAAATCAACAATTAACCAAAAAGATAATGAATGAAAGTGTAGTCACTAAAAATGTAGATAAACTTGACTCTTCTTACAAAAAAGAAATAGCTAAGGTTCATAAAGAGCATTTAGAGAAATTAGAGCAATTGAAATCCCTTATAAAAAATTCAGATAATTCTAAAGAAGATGATATTAAGTTGATTAAGGAATCATTAGCACAAGAGATTATGAGAATGAATAAATACTTTGAGGAAGGAAATCGATACACAAGAACTGAGGAAGAAGTACAGAGCTTAAAGAGTTATTGTACTCATCTAGAGCATGAAATTTCTACATTGAACGAACAAAATAAGTTACTTAATTCTAAAATTAAAGATTTGACAAAGGCACTTATGGACGGTACATCTCCTCCTTTAGGTGAGGAATTTAAACATAAGAAACAGGTTTCTTTCCAACTGGGAAGTATAGATGAGCTCTATGACAACGCAGAAGACATAGATTTGGATATCAGTTTAAACCAATCCATCAGTAACCAACAGTCTTTTGACGAACAGATGGAGCTATTAAGTAAAAAGATGGAAGAAATATTAAAGGATAGTGAAGTCAAGATAGAACAATTTATTTCTAACTTGACTGCCTCAAACACTCATTCTGTAATTGATTTACACAAACGACACACGCATATCAAAAAAGTGCTGCAAATGGAGTACTGGACAGCCATAAGGAGACTAAGATTCAAACCTAACAGTTCAATTATGTTTGTCCCAAGGGCAAGGAAGATGTTCCTTAATGCTGTTGATAGAGTTGACGTTGCCTTTATGTCACTTCTGTCCACTCTTTCCATGCTTGATGACCCAAAGGAAGTTTCTAACAAAGAAATAGAGAAATTATATACTCTTGAAATGAATAGAACAAAACTTATTACAACTATGTCTGACTCTATTGAAAAGGAAATAACCTCCAAATATGATATGGATATTCATGTGGCAAAAGAAGACATCAAGGAACAAGAAAACCAACTTAACGTGCTAATGGAGGCAATTCACAAGTTAGGGAAGGTTAAATCAAACACAAAGCAATTAGCTGAAGATGAGATATACAATAAGTGTCTAAGCCAATTGGAAGCATTACAAAGAGAAGAGAAAATTAATATTCGTAAAAAAATTTATAAGGTAATAAGTACTTTAACTATTGAAAATGGAGTTAATATCTCTAATGTAATAGAACTGATGTTATTAAGAGAAGAGCAGGTAACGAAGCTTTTGGATGCATATTCTGATATACTGTCAAAGAAAACAACTTCACACATCAATAATGATAATAATTTTGTCACAGATAAAATATCTACCGATTCTAGATTGGTTGACAAACTGCACAAGAGAGTAAAAGAGATATGCCAAGCCATTGGAGAGGATTTTGGAAATTTAGATAAAGACATGTCAAGCCTTTTAGAAAAACTGAAACTGGTTCCAAATAGGTTAATGAAAAAAGAAAGTGCCACAATAACTAATTTTGAAGAGCTAGATAATAATTTAAGAAAAAAACCTGTTCCATTGAAAAAGTGGCTGGAGAATTCTGGAGAAGATAAAGAGGAGAATTTAGGTGTTGCTAACAAACTATTGGACTTGGATGCCTCACCTATAAGAAGCAGAAGCCCTCCTAAAAAGAGAAATATTGACCCTATTTTAAATTTTGAATATAATCCGTTGGAAGAAGAGAAAGACTTAATAGACTTTGAAGAAAAAGATGGATTGCTAATTGACTCTCCATTAAAAAGAAAACTTGAGGGAAGATATAAAGCGCTATTAACGGTTTTGAAAGATGATCTCCTAAAAGTAAAAAGTTTCAGTGATGTGGTACCTAAAGTAAGGAGTCTTTTGCACCACAATACACAAATGTACTCCTTTATTCTAACCTTATTGAATAGCAATGAGCCTCTCCGTAAATTTGGTTTCTTTGTATTAGACAATTCTTCTGAAAAAGTCATTGATCTAGATCAACTTTATTCAGATATAATTTGGTACAGAAAATTTTATGCTTGTGTGAAGAGAGAAGTGTCGGTAGCCGGACGAGAGGATCAAACTGAGCTGTATTACAAATTGAAAGGAATTATTAGAGAATTAAAAGAAAAACCAAAAGTAATTAGTGGCAGCAGTGAAGCCTCACATGAAAAAGAAATAATAATCAAATTGAGAAAGATATTAAATGTTCAATATAGCCATGAAATTATTGATCAATGTGAAAGGATGGTGGCTCAACTAAGAAAATATATTACAATATTCCCTAAGTTTCAAAATCTCATTAACGAGTTGTGCATTGGGTTGAATGTAACTAGAATAGAGGACGTAATCCCTAGTGTTAAGAGGCTTATTAAAATCTCTAAAAATGTAAATCTACTACTTTAAAACATGCATTAAATTAAGTGTTTGTTTATTTGTTAACTCCTTTGTTTTTATTAAATAATAATTGTTCTTGAAGAGCTATTCTTCTGTTTAGACATTCCACCTTTTCTTTCAATTCCTTAGTAACTTCTTGTTGATATTGTAAACACCTTATTACAACAACGGTTTGTTCAGTTAATTTATTTTGGTTCATTTTAATATATAAATTAAAATATTTCCCAATGAGATTTAATTCTAAATATTCTTCTAATAATTTTCTTTCAAATTCTTCATCGTTTTTGTTTAATTCATAAATTTCTTCTAAATATTTGATATCTTTTGTGCTTTTGTATAAATATTTATAGACTGTCACCAGTTCTTCTTGTAATTCATCGTAGCCTTTAATGCATTTTACAACTTTATTTAAATTATTTGCCTTACTTAAGTCAACTTCTTCGAGAAGGTTTCCAATAAATCGTTTTTATCATAATTTGTACTGTTATATAATATTGTTAAATATTCTAATCTGTTTTTATCTGTGTTTAAAATGTTATTAATTAAATTGTTATCTATATTAGCGTTGTTTAAGTCACAATATTTAGTAAATGTTTCTTTTAATAAATTATGATCTTTTTTGCATTCAATTAATAAATTTAACAATTCAAAATAATACTTTTGTAAATTTTTGTTATTTTTTAACACAGAAATTACAAACTCCTTTCAAATGAATGACCACTGGCTAAGATAATTGGGTCATTCATTAATTGTTGTGTAATGGGACAAATAAATTTATTTAATCTGTTTTTCATTGTTTGAATTTGTTTTTCTACTGCCTCCTTATTAAAATTAGGTGCTTCTGCCCCAATAGACAAAGAAGATGAGCAAGAAGATTTTTTGAAAATAATTTTTGCATTTGAGATAAAACAACAATTAAGAAAAATAAAATTGCAATAAAATTTTCACTTCTAGAACAGAAGGATCTGCTAAAATAGTTCATTTGAATGAATTAACTTAATAATTTATTTAATTTTCTGTAGTAGGTGTTGTTGGTTGTTGTTGTTGATTTTCTTCATACTTTTTCATTAAAACTTCTAATTTTTCTGTGCATTCCTCAGCAGAAGGTCTTTCCATTGGATTAACACGTAACAAAGAAACAACAAATTGAATTAAATCATCATATTTTCCATAAACTCTTTTCATGTCATCTGTAATCTTTTCAACATATTTTTCAAAATTAGTTAATGCTTTAGCGCTATGAGCAAAACCTTTAACACCACAATTTAAAGTAATTAATTCATAACACATTACACCAAAACTCCATATATCAGCAGAGAAAGTATAACCATTTAATTGTTGTGATGCTTGATTGGCAGATGATATTTCAGGAGCGACATAATTAACAGTTCCTAATAAAGTATAAGCCATAGATTTTTCACTAATAGATCTACTAAAACCAAAATCACCTAACTTTACAACATTATAATGATCAGTTAAAAATACATTTTTATGTTTTAAATCTCTGTGTATAATCCTTTTAGAATGTAAATGTTCAATTGCTTTAGATATTTGTAATAAATAACTACAAATTCTAGGAACTGAAAAGAATTTCTTTTGTTGTCTTCTTTTTAAAATTAAATTATCTAAATCTCCATCTTTATAGAATGGCATTACAAAACAAACATTAAATTTTAATTCTTTTGTAATTTCATCTTCAACAAACTCTAAAAACATATCATCATATGAAACTAAATTTTCATGTTTTAAATTACGAATATACCATACTTCTTGTATTGCTTGATTAGCTTCAATATCTGAATCACATTTAATCTTTTTTAATGCTTTATAATTCATTATATTTTGATTATTATTTTGTAATGCTAATTGATTATTTTTATCTTCTAAATCAATTACTTTGTAAACTGTTCCAAATCCACCCTTCTCTAATTTTTGTATCATTTTATATTGTTGTATCTTTTTTAATTTCTTTCTAGTTTCTGTTGAAACATCTATTGAATTATTAGCTGTTTTATATCTTTGTACATCACTAACTGTTAATGTTGGAATACTTAATGATAATCTATTATTGTTATTGCTATCTCTTGAAATTCCAAAATGATGTGGAATTACTTTTAAAATAATTTTACCTCTTTCAACACCTAATAAAGGTAAATTATATTCTATACATTCTCCATCTATTAAATTATTTAATGGAATATTAGTAGCTCCCCTAATAATATTATTATTTTAAACAGCTGTCAATCAATAAATACTTACATAAAAGAATCTATTCCAGCAACACCAAATACATTTCCTTTATGCCAAACTTGTATAGCAATAGTTTCTTCAATTTTACCCTTCTCCTTTTCCGATGGTGTAATTTCAAATTCAAATACTTCATTAAATATTGGATCTAATGAATTTTTAATGACATTTGATTGTAATTTCTTTTGTTGAGCGATAAATGCATCATGACAACAAGATAAAACTAAATATGGATTACTTGTGGCTTTATCTACTTTTCTAATTGGAAGTAATTCACATTTTTCAATTAAAATTTCAATATATGGTCTATTATTTAATTCTTGTTTATTTTTATTTGATTTATTATTAAATAATGATTTTCTTGGAAATGAAGACCAATCTTGTTTATTTTCGTTATTGTTTTGTTGTTGTTGATTCGACATTTTCTTTTTTTTTAAAGAAAAAATAGCAAATTATTTCAATACGTCGCACTAGAGATGTCAACAGCAATTTGGTAAAATGTTCTTGTTAATTGATGGTAAAATACAAAGGTAAACTGTTCCGATGTAATGTTGAATACATTTGGTTTTAATAGAAAAGAGTTTTTTTCATATGCTTTCATTTGTCAAGTTGGTTTTAATACAATTATTGTAAACTTTATTTACTAGCAGAGCATCTCTGCATATATATTAAATACAGTATTTACAGAGCCCTTACCTTAACTTGTCGCAGAATTCCACATGGCAAAAAACACAGAATTCTGTGACTTTCGTAATGAAAGAGCACTTGCCAGTAATTGAATGGAGGTATAAAAGTGTATTATCAAAACTAAATGGATTGTCATTTGAAAAAAACAAAGCAACACAGAGATGAGAATTCACACTTCCTTCTTGCTTTTTGAGTTATTCGTCTTGTTACTTATAACTCATACTGCACTTACTGACACTGGTTATCACTTTCCTTCTGCTAGATTATTTCCCAAAGATGTTTTCAAGCACAAGAAATTTATGAACAATCCAGCAGATAATGAAAAACGTTTTGAAATTCATTCACATGACCCCTCACAAGATTTTCCATTTCATAAGATTCCTTTTTTAACACCTGTTTACCATCCTTTTGACACTCGTCAAGAATTTGAAGAAACTTTAAGAAACGATCCATTTGGATTAGAAAATAATCATCATTATGAGACAAGTGAAAAGCTAATGAAGAGAGCTTTAAAAACTAAACGCACAACATTAGCTACTTTTAAAGCAAACACTCATTATTCTCCTCTTCAAGTTAGAAAACACGTAATGGAACAAGGTTCTTTCTCTTCTTTAAATGCAAATGCAAAAGTATTAGCTGGAGTTGTTTCTTTAGATTCTGAGGAACGAGTTTGGGATGTTATTTGTCATGGTCAAACACAAGTTGATGTTGTATTTGCTGATGGAGATGGAACAGCAAAGAAATGGGTTCCTGGTACAAAATTTGTTATTGGAAAGCAATGGCTTTGCTTTGAGCAAAATGAAGTTAATGTAACAACTGAAATCAATCAAGAAGCTGTTTTTCGTTTAGTAAAGAAGAGACAAATCATTGCTAGAGCTGGATCCATGTTAAAAGTTCGTTTCACCACAGAAGAGATAAAAGTGAATGATTTATTTGTTAGCTGCCAACTTAGTTATAACAGTTTACCAACTCCAGTTGCAGCATCACAAAGTGAGTTATTTCATCATAATGAAATAAAGAAGTACAAAGAAGCAGGAAATAACACATCTACAGACTTTAATAGAAAAAGAAGTTCCCAAGTATATTCAAATACAAAGGAAATTTCTTTGCTTAAATTTAATTACAACGAAGCAACTCAACAAGCGGAACAAAAAGATTTAATCCTTAAACAAGTAAATGACAATATTTCTATTCATTGTCTCGATTGCTTTATTAGAGTAAGAGCAGGAATCAAAATTGAAATTGACATGGGTTGGACCTCTTTTAACTATTTCCAATTCCTCATTGGAGGTGGTTGGGAAGCACAGGCAACATTAAAGACAATTGCTGATTATTCTTATCAATCTACTGGTGACACAGTATTAGTTCAATCTCCACCAGTGCCTATTTTAATGTTCATTTGGGGTATTCCAATTTATATGCAGTTTGGTTTGAAACTTAGAGGATATCATGCCCTTGATGCAAATATTAATATTGAAATGGTACAACAAGTTAGCTCCTATTATGATCGATATATTGGTGGTAAATATGTATTTGGTAGTGGTTTTCAATATGTTGAAACACCAAGTATTAGTAAATTCGATGTTGGTTCACCAAAGATTTCCATGGAAGGAAATGCAGGTTTGCAAGTGGCAATATATCCTTCTATTGACATATCATTTAATTATTTAGTAGATGGTGAGGTTTATGTTAAGCCTTTATTAGATTTTCAATTAGTTAGTTCTGGATTTTATGATTTAGGATTGACACAAGGAAATTTATTTGTCAACCTCGACACTCATTACAAATCAATCTTTGGGTATAAGTTTGGTAAATCAGAAAATGAATTTGAAATTCACAACCCTATTCGTATTGATGCATTAAGTGGTGAATTTGCTTTAGTTTCTAAAAAGTATATTACAAATGGAGATGAATCATCAAATTCTTTGCCTACGCTTTCTAAAACAATTACTAATGTGTTTTCTTTAAAATTAACAGTTACTGTAAGCATTGAGGAAATAAGTTGGTACTATTCCGATAATTGGTATTTATCGTATAAATCTCCTTCTAATACAGAAAGAAAAACAGAAAAACAACAATGTACTTTAAGTACTTGTCAATTTACGTTTGTTCTAAATGGAGTAAAATATGCCAATGAACCTTTAGATATGAACTTAATGAATGCTGGTGTCATCTTCGATGAAACATATAAATCCTATAGTTTTCCAATGAATAGATTTTCAGCTGAAAGTAAAGGCACCTGGACTGCAAAAGACCTAACAGTTGCTTATGAACCTTATTATCCAACTTATGTCTTTTATCAAACTCCAAAACAATTATTTGAATTAGGCCATAACAATTGTCATGAATTTGAATTTAAAGCTGCTTCCTTTTTAACACACAAATATATATCCTTTTCATCAGATGATGCACTATTTGCTTACAGTTTTAACGTAACAAAAACCGGTTCAGCATTTCACTATACCTATAATGCGCCGCATAGCGGAATATTTTACTTTGATATTTGTAATTATGTTGGTGGGACAATTAAGTATCAATTCACTCAAACATTAAGCTTTATGTATTTGAACACTAACACAAAATTCGAAAATGGAACGCACACTATCCAACCAAATGTGCCAATCACTTTCCTTTCGAAATTAGATTTTTCACAACCTAAAGTTTTCTTAAATTCAAAATTAACAGGTGATTATTATGCAATGTTTTATCAAGCAAAAATTGATAGTCAACTTGTTTATTCAAAAGGTATAAAGTACAACAGTAAGGAAGCTACACCCCCTGCAAACTATTGGGTATTTGATGTGGATACATCTGACAAAACAACCGTTTACTATTATGTAGCTACCTTCATTTCACAAAATTCTCTCACTTTTAATTCATTTGAGAATCGCCCTGTTTCAAATTTTAATTTTGAATTTGGACCAATGTCACAAGTACAAAATGGATTAATGAAAGAATGGCATGTTGAAATTTCTCAAATTCATTCTCCATACTTAGAATTGAAAACCGGTGCATCACCAATTAGTGTCAATTTAAATCAAGATATTTATCAAGCAATTGTAGGAAAAGACAGCAGCAATCTTATTGTTCAAATACAACCAAATCAAGTAAGTCACTATGCAATCCCAACTGCCTATTATCAAAAGTCAATTGCATTTTCTGCCTCATCACCACTAAATAGTTTTGAAATCATTTCAAACTTTAAATTGGTTTCAGGAAAGAGCTCAGCTGCAGTTAAATTGGCCCCAACAGAAGAAGCACATTTTGCTTTGGCATGTACTTCCGTTTCCCCCTTAAATATGTACTTGAGAATTATTGATTACCATACCAATGTTAATATTTTAGAAGAAAATCAAATTACTGTCACGAATCTTTTTAGATTTAATTCTGCTGCGATTGACACTTCCAAACAATTAAATTTGATTAAGAAGAGCAGTGGATTTTACTTTATTGATTCCACTCAATCAAGTAAATGTAATACTCCAAATCAATACGTTCAATTTACAATGAGAAATAATGGTTTGAAAGAAATTACTATCATTGTAGAAATTAGCGTTATCAATACGGTTTCTAATGCAATAATGAATATTATTGAACCTGATGGAAAGGGGCAAGTCTTATTTGATATCTCTTCATTGAAATCTCAATATCAAGCTTCTGCAAAACAAGGTGTTGTCTTTACTGCTGTTCCCTCCACCACAGGTTGTAACTTAGATTTAATTATTAACAATGACAACAATGAACCACCAAGTTTCTCAAAATCGTCTACCATCTTTAAAACAGGAATGAGAACTTCACCAACAACAACCGTTTTATCAGTTTCTTTCCTAACAAGCTCTGGTACGATTTTATTAGCTTATGCCCCAGAAATATGTGAATTCACATTAACTCATGAACCATTAGAAATGTCTTACATTGACCTTAAATTCAAAATCTCTTCCAGTGTTAATAACAATTTAGATGATTACGTAGAAAGTTTTAAGGCAGAAAATAGATCATCCATTGAATCTATTACTTTGAAAATCAATTCACCATATCACAGCTGGACAAATGATTACTTGAATCCATTCACTAATAACCCTTCACGTATTTTACAAGATTTTAGCATTTCTATTAATAATCAAAACTATGTTTTAGACGCTATCTTAAATTGTTCTTCAATTAGCGTAGTTGATTCACAAACTATTGAAATTTCATCATTCTCTGATGTAAAGCAATCAGAATCTATCTGGAAATTAATTGAACTACATGGTGTAACAATATCCTTTGTTAGTAATAGTTTAATGTTTGATTCTAATTTTGACATTAAACCAAGAAACCATTTAAAATTGACTAACTCCATAATTCCAATCAGTAGTGGTGACAAACCTCAACCTAATGCTTCTCCTTACATTTCACCATCAACAAGTGTTAAACCTATAATTTCAAATGTTCCAAGAGAAAGTGCAAAGAGTCCTCAAAACTCAACAGTCCCAAAAGATAGTAAAGATCTTCACCCTCGTAAAGAAAGTAATGCAACTAAAGTTGTTAGTCATTCTTTAATTGTTGTAGTTCTATGCTTAATTGTAATGATATTATAAAACAATTAATAAATCAACAGCATCAATGCTCGCTCATCGTACACAAATGACATTAGATTTTTAACAAAAAAAAAATGAGCACAACCGGTGAAAATATAATTTCAGAGATTAGTTTCGAAAAACAAAAAACGTTATCTAATAACATGAATCAACATTCTAAAAAATGTTTTTCTTGTCCTTGTTTAAATACTCAAATTTCTTTACAATCAACATTGTCTACTACAATTGTTAATAATCAAACAAAACAAGATTCCGAATCTAATTTACTTTCCGATATTTTATCTAAAGAATCTTTTGAAAATTTACAACAAACATTATCTACATTTTCTTTAAATAATAATTTAATAAATAATATGAAATTTATTAATGGTAATTCAATGGTTGGAATAGAAAGTAAATTACAATTCTTTTTAAAAACTATTTATTTAAAAGAAATTAAATTATATATCTGTTCTAATTGTGATACTTTTTGTGGATTTTCATTTATTAATAATAATCAATTATTTCATATAAATATTAATGATATGATTGTAAGTATTTTAATTATTTAAATATTAAATAAATAAATAGAATGAACAACAACAATTAGAATTAAAACAAAGTCCAAACTATTCCAATATTTTTGAAATGATACCCATGAAACCACCAACTTCTTCTTCTTCTTCTAATAATAATAATTTAAATAAACATCCTGTTTTATTGGAATATCAAAAATTAATGCAAAGAAAATTAAATGAAGAAAAATTAAGAATGGAAAATCGTATTAAAGAATTTACAACAAATCAAAAATTAGCTTTTCAAAAGTATTTAACGAAAAGTCAAAATGAAAAAGATATTTTATTTGGACGTGTAAAGTTTGTGTTATTAGAAGGTGGGAAAGTGAAACAACAAAATGACGATAATAAGGTAGAAGAGAAAAAGTTAACGAAATTGCAAATTAGTTCACAAGATTTAATTATAGATTCTACTTCAGAGAATGATAAAACTCCAACGCCAACTTTATCGCCATTAACAAGTGTCACTACTGCTAATAATAATACAAATACTATAAGTAATGATCTATCAATAGTGTCAAATAATACTGTAACCACAACTGTTGAACAAAATAATGAAGTAGTTAAAAAACCTAGAAAGAGAAGTCAAAATGTAAAGATATCAGAAAATAAAGAAAAGAAAGAAGAAAAGAAAAAGGAAAAGAAAAAGAAGAATGATAATTCAGATTTATTTAGTAAAAGTTTACATTATAGACAAATGACACAAGTTAGTAAATCATATACACCTAATGCTTTCTTTAATTTTGATGAAGAAAGTTTAGATGAAAGTGAAGAAGAAAGTGGAAATGAAGAAGAAGAAGCAGATGAACAAGATAATACTTTAGAAAATAATAATCAAATATCTAATGTAATTAATAGTGCTATTAATAGAAGATTTGATTTTAATAATAATGATAAAACATTAAATAATAATATCATTAATACTAGATTAGGAAATAATCAACAACTTTATAGTTCATCTGTTCCTATTTCTATTCCTTTATTAGAAGCTAGAAAAGAGAATAATGATAGAAGTAATCAATTACCTCTCTATTTTGATAAAAGTAATAAAGAAAATGTTGTACCAGTAAGAAGAGAAAGAACAAAATCATCATTTATGAATAAACCAAGATTAGATGATGATATATTTACGGAAGCAAGTTCATATATTGACAAATACATGTCTTTTAGAAATGAATATATTGAAAAGGTAGAAAGTATGGATGAAAAAGAAGTTCCAGAACCAAATGGTAATGATGAAGACGACGATATTCAACAACAAGATAATGAATTAATTGGAAAGAAGGAAAATCATAAAACAGAAGAATATGATGATTTAGATTATTTAGATGATGACTTGGAGTTTTAAATATTTATCAATTTAATTGGTAATTAAAAAAATAATAATATTTGTAAAATATCTTTTTAATTATTCAAGAATATTTGAAAATAAAAATTCATTAAATGTTTCATGTTGTTCAGCATTAATAATATGACCATTTTCAAATTCTTTAACTAATATTACAGTATGATTACTGTTGTTACTTGTTAATAAGTCATACATGTGTCTAGTATTACTTCCTCTTACCATTCTATCAATTTTTGAAGAGATTAATAAAATCTTTGGTATTCTTTTGTAAGATTCCATAAATGATTGTTCAGATTGATAATGTAAAGTAATTCCAAGGGTTTGTTTAATAGTTCCAAATAATTGATCTCTTTTGAATAATTTTGAGTACGTTTCCATTAATTGTGTGAAATTTGTTGTAACGTGATTTGGACTAAACATTTGTTGAAAAACTATTTCCATTCGTTTTTCAACTGATAAAAATCTAGAGAAAATTGTTTTTCCAAAGAAAATAATTGTATCCAACATTACAAATCCATGTGAACTCCAAGTTGTACGAAAAGTATTTTGTAATGTCACAGTTGAAAAATAGCTTTTCTCTCTATTAGGAAATAAACTCTTTTCGATTCTAACCATTTCATTAAGGATTAAACCACCCATTGATTGTCCAACAATATGTAAATTATAGTTAGTATTATTACCAATCCAATTTAATTGTTCTAATAATGAATATGTATCTAAAGCCATATCGTTCATGGTATAAGCAAATTGACAAGGCAGTTCTTCAGTTTGTCCTGTTCCTCTATTGTCAAGAACTAACATTTCAATGTTATTGTAACATGTTGAATTTTGTAATAAAAAGTCAACTTGTTTTTGCCACCATCCCCATCCAGTTCCTAGTCCAATAACTAAAATCTTAATGTTTTTATAACTTTTTGTAAAGTATTTAAAATTTTCTTACCATTTTAGTTGTAGCATTAGGATTACCAAATCTTTCATAATGTAATTTTGCTCTAGCATTCCTAATAGAACTATCAAAACATTTATTTACTTCCCAGAAATTTAGAGGATAAGTATAAAACCAAAGTAATCCTAAAATTAAAATTGAAAAGAATGATAATTTTAAAACCCCAAGAAACATTTTTTTTGTTGTTTCTTTGATAAACCGCAAAAGCGGACGACAAGATTTATTTTCCTAAGCCGACTGTTTGTTGTTTTCAGAGCAAAGGTTCAACGCTTGCTAAAGCCAACAAAGCAACACCTTGCTGTTAAGGTCTTTTGTTCTAACCATCCAACCATCAAGAAGATTAACGGAAGGAAACACTCCTATAATTTAGGAAATAAAAATAAAAAAAAATTAAAAAAAAATAGAAAGGCTTCTTCTACGTTGATTCTCTTTCATTCATATTACTAAAAAATGTTTTTATTCGATTGGTTTTGGTCTTTACTAAGTGCTTTAGGTTTATATCAAAAATCTGGTAAAATTTTGTTTTTAGGTTTAGATAATGCGGGAAAAACTACTTTATTACATATGCTAAAAAGTGAAAAACTTGGATCTTATACACCTACACAACACCCAAGTAAGTTTTTTTTAAGCCTTTAGTTTAATTAGAAAAATATAGATGTTGAGGAACTTACAATGGGTAATCTTAACTTTAAAGCAATAGATCTTGGTGGCCACCCTTTGGGTATGTTTTTAATGATTTGATTTAATATTTAAATTTTAATTTTAGCTAGAAGATTATGGAAAGATTATTTTACTGAAACTAGCGCTGTTGTTTTCTTAGTAGATTCTGCAGATCCTGGTCGTTTTGAAGAAGCAGCAAGAGAATTACACGTAGGTATCTTAATTTCCGATCATTTTACAAAATTAATAATTATTATTAGGGTTTATTAAACTATGAAGATTTAGCAAAAGTGCCATTCCTTATTTTAGGTAATAAGATTGATATGAATGGAGCAGTCAGTGAAACAGATTTAGCTTTATATTTAAGAGTTAATGGTTTATTAACAGGAAAGCAACATGGTCTCGAAAAGGATGGCCGTCGTTCATTAGAAATTTTCATGTGTAGTATTGTAAACCAAATGGGTTATGGTGAGGGGTTCCAATGGCTAGGAAGTAAATTCTAAGCTGCATTAAAAATTTTGGAGAATTCTTGTATTTACTCTTTTGTAGCTTATTGTAAAATTTATCCATTCCAAAAAAATGTATTTTCTCAAATATTTATAAATATTTATTTTAGTTATGTATAGCATTACAATGTTAAAAAAAACATGAAAAGTGTAATCAAGTCTTTCATTACAAAAAGGTTTTATTCATCTTCTTTAAAGAATGGTCAACTTCCTGTCAATGATTTTAGCATGAAAGTTTTACAGACTGTCAAGAGCAATCCGAAATTAGAATCATTCTTTAGAATAAAAGAGTTGGAAAAGGAGGAAGGCAGTCTCCAAGTCCACGGTGATGGAAACATTACTTTGGAAAATCAAGTTGGCTTCAATAAATACGTTAGATTAATCACTGATGCAAGCAAAAACAACGAACCTAAGGTAATTGTAGAAAGTTCCCTTCGCCATCCATTTGGAGAAGAAGAAAAGGATCAAGAAAGACTTACATTTCGTGCAAATGAAAATTTAGAGGTGGAAATTGAAAAACTTGTTGACAGAGCAGTAGATTTTATAACACCTCCTCCTCAATAGGCGCTTTATAATCAAGGATTTGGAGGTAAATCGAGGTAAAAAAAAAAATTTTTTACCCAACAGTTTATAAAATTACCCACATTTACTTTTTTTTCCCCAGTTCTACCCTCATTTTCTTTTAAAAAAAAATGCAAAGCCAATCAAATTCCGAACAAATAGAAGAACCTTTTTTACCACCTTTAACACCAACAATAGAAGATGATAATAATAATGAAGAAGATACACAAATTAAAAAACGAACTAGAAATGATAATAATAAACAACATACAAAAATGACAGATAAAGATTCTAAGATGTTACAATCATTTTATAACATCCACAATGGTAATTGGAATTTAATAATGGCTGAACCAAAAATTGTAAAATTAAATAAAAGTGAAAAACAATTGAAAGATCATTTAAAATATAAAAAGAAAAACAAAATAAATAAAAAATCGAAACATAAATCAAATACAACACAAAAAGAACCAACAGAATTAACAACATCTACAACAACATCTGCAACAACATCTGCAACAACATTTACAACAACATTTGCAACAACATTTGCAACAACATTTGCAACAACATTTGCAACAACATCTACAACAACATCTGCAACAACACAAGAAGAAATAATTATCCCAGAATCACCTGAACAAGATGAATTATCAAATTTATCAGATATTACCCAATCTTCAACAATGTCACAAATAACATCATCATTTACTCAATCAACTCAGTCAAGTCAATCATCTCAATCACCATCACAAATAACAAGAACTAATAGAATTTTAAATCAAATCCAAAAAGGATTGGAAACTAAAAATTTATTTCAACAACATTTAAATGAAAGAAATGAAATTCAAGATATTAAATTATTAACTTTTACAACAATGATGAATATAATGCAACAACAACAACAAATGCAACAAAAAAGATTACAACAGAATCAACAGAATCAACAATTAACAAATATGATTTTGTTAAAATTGTTAAATAGTTTAGAAAAAGATGAATCAAAGAAAAATAATGAAAATTAATTAAAATTTAAATAAATCTTTTATAATAAATCTTTTATATTAATTTTTTACTTTCTTTATTAACTTTATTAAATTTCTTAAATTTAATTAATCATTTTTTTATTTAATTTTATTAAATCTTAAACAATTTTATAACAAATAAACTTTATAATAATAAACTTTACAATTAAATTTACAATAATCAATTTTTAATTTTTATATTTATAAAATTTTAATTTAAATGATTTTATTTTAAATTTTGTAAACTATTTAATTAAAGGAAATATAAGAAGAATAAATGATTTTATTAAAATATTTAATTATATTAATGATGATATTTTTTATATTTTATAAAAATATTGATAATAAAAAATGTTTAATTATTAATAAATATTATAAAATAATAAAAATAATTTAAATTTAAATATTAAAAAATAAAATTTTAATTTATATAAAAATTTATATAATTTATTTACAATATTTTTAAATTTATTATTAAAAATAATGTATTAAAAAAGAAAAAATTATTTAAATAATTTATGTGTTAATAATATTAATAAAATTATAAAGAATATTAAGAAAAATTATATTAAAAAAAGATCTTTTTTTTTAATAAAGAAAAATTTAATGATTTTATTAGTTGAGAATATTTAGATATTAAATTAGATTATTATTTAAAGGATAAAATTAAAATTAAGATTATAAATATTAATATGTTAAATTTAGAAATTAATTTTATTAAATTAATGATAATAGTGAATGAATTAAATTAATTGAAAAAGATTATATTTATAATTGTTATAAATTAATTTATTTGTTTAGAATTTAATTATATTAAATTAGGGTAACAAAAAAAATTAAAAGTTATTATTAGATAAATTAATGTTTTATTAAATATTAAAAGATAATAAAATAAAAAATAAATACTTTGTTAATGATATAATAATGAAAATAATAGTTATATTATTAATATTAATAAGAAACTAAGTTATGAAAAAATATAATATTATAAAATAATTCAATACATAATTATTACAAAATAATTCAATAACCTCAAACAATAAAAAATAATTATACAATTTTTTTAATAAAACTTTATGTTAACTGTAGTTATTGTTATAAAATGAATAATAATAGAGGATAATTATTTATTTTTTGAATAATTCTAAATTATTAAAAATTTAAATAAAATTGATTCTGCAAAATCTTTTATTTGCTTAATCTTGTTTAGATTTTGTATTTACAATGAAATTTCTTGCAACAAATTTAAGAACTTCGTCAATAATTACAACTGGCAAACTGAAAGCAATAACTACAATCCATTCATGAAGAGAAATTGGATAAACATTGAAAATGAAATTAATAGGAGTATAGAGAACAATGCAATGGACAATAATACTCAAAATAACACTGAGTATTAAGTACTTGTTTCTAGTTGGTGGTAAAACTAAAATACTGTCATTTTCTGAAATGGATGATAAAGCATTAAACATTTCAATCAAAACTAAAATACTCAATGAAATAGTGGAAGGTCTTGCAAGATTTTCTCTGTCAAATAATGCACAATTAGCAACTGTTGGATCACATTTACTAAAGTTTACCAATTGACTATAAGAGATTTGTGGACCTTCATCGAACATTGTAAAGTAGTAAATATATCCCATAACAGTAGCAAAACCAATATAAGTACCAACAATTAAATATCTCACTAATTGCCAAGCATTAACTAATGGTTCAGTGGTTTTACGTGGCTTTTCTGTCATTACACTTGTTGATCCTGGATTTAAACCTAAAGCATTAGCAGGAAGACCATCAGTAACTAAATTAACAAATAACAATTGAATAGTATTAAGATGTTCTGGAATACCAAGTAAAGAAGCTAAAAAGATTGAAACTACTTCTCCAATATTTGATGAAATTAAATAACGAATAAATTGTTTGGTATTAGAGAAGATAACTCTTCCTTCTTCTACTGCCTTAACAATAGTTGTAAAGTTATCATCTTGTAAAATTAATTTTGAAGCACTCTTTGCAACACTAGTACCAGAACCCATTGCTAAACCAATGTCTGATTTCTTTAAAGCAGGTGAATCATTGACACCATCACCAGTCATAGCAACAACAAATCCTTCTTCTTGTAAAATCTTAACAATGGTTAATTTATGTTGAGGTTCAACTCTTGCAAATAATCTAGCAGTTTTTAATATTTCTTTTTGTTGATCTTCATTCATTTCTTCAAATTCTTTTCCAGTAAATGAAAGTTTTTCATCTCTTAAAGAAACAGAATCAGAAATATCATCAAATAAACCAATTCCTCTACAAATAGATTCAGCAGTATTAATATTATCACCAGTAATAACAATAACTCTAATACCTGCTTTTCTACAAGTGTGAATAGAATCTTTAACTTCAGTTCTTGGTGGATCAATTAAACCAACAACACCTGTTAATGTCATTCCAGTTTCAATACGTTCAAAATCATCTGCATTTCCTAATGATGCTTTATCCATTCTTTGTTCAATGTATGATGTAGCTAAACATCTAAGAGCTAACTTATCACTGAAATTAGTTCTAACATGATCAATAATACTTTCTTTCATTTCTTCGGTTAATGGAACAACTTTACCAGTTGAATTAACTAAAACCTTGTCACAACGATGAATAACATTTTCATAAGCACCTTTACAGAATAAGAAACCTTCTTTATAATAAACTGACATACTCTTTCTTGCTCTAGTAAATTCTAAAGTTGCTTCTTTAGTATATTTACTTCTCCATTGATTTGAACAATAACAATATCTTTCTGATAATTCTGAAGGAATATTACTGTCATTTGGTAATTTAACTTTTTCTGCAAAAACTAATAAAGCAGCTTCAGTTGGTTCACCAGAAACTTCAACATCATTCTTTTCATCATTATAAATTAAAGATGCATCATTACATAAAGTTGCAATCTTTGCAGTTTCCAATAAAGAAACTGATTTACTTGGATTTTCAACAACTTTACCATTTAATAAAATCTTACCATTTGGTTTAAATTGAGAATCTTCTGCTTCATATTCACTTAATTTAACATTATTATTTTCAATATTTTCAATTGTAATACATCTACAAACTGACATTTTGTTAGTTGTCAATGTACCAGTCTTATCTGAACAAATAACAGAACATGCACCAAGTGTTTCAACAGCTGGTAATTTTCTAACAATTGCATTTCTCTTTGCCATTCTTTGAGCTCCAATAGAGAATGTCATTGTAATAACAGTTGGTAAACCTTCTGGAATAGCTGCAACAGCTAATGCAATTGCATATTTAAGATAATAAACAGCACCCATCCACCAACCACCAAATGCAGGATCATTAAAGTGTGGAACATTAATAATAAATACAACTGCACAGATAATAGCAACAGCAATAGTTAATTGATTACCAAATTGATCTAAATTCTTTTGTAATGGAGTCTTTTCAGATTCTGGAATTTCTTCTTCATCATCATCACTCTTCTTATTAGATAAACTTTTACTAATTTTACCAATTTCAGTATTAATACCAGTTGAAACAACAATTGCTAAAGCCTTTCCATAAGTAACTAATGTTCCAGAGAAGATAATATTAGTCTTTCCTTGAAGTTCAATCTTTTCTTGTTTAACAATTTCAGGTTCCTTCATCACACTAACAGATTCACCAGTTAATGCAGATTGATCTACTCTTAAAGTAGTTGAATCTAAAGAGATAATACGACAATCAGCAGGAACAATATTACCAACACTAACTTTAACAATATCACCTGGTACTAAATCAATTGCATCAATTTCTTTTACTTTTCCATCTCTAATAACAACACCTTTTGGTGCTTCAAATGATTTTAATGCATCAATAGCTGCTTCAGCAGATGATTCTTGAGATACTCCAATGTAAGCATTAAGAGCTAAAACTAGAAGAATAACAAATGGTTCAATAAAACTTTGAAGACCTGGATGTTCTTCAAAGAAAGCAAAGATAAATGAAATGAATGCACTACCTAATAAAATCTATTAATTAATTATTATTAATTCAATTCCGAATTAATTAATAATACTTACACGAACAAGAATATCATCGAATTGTTTAAGAACTAATTTCCACAATGGTGTTTTCTCTTCTGCGGGCAATTCATTTCTACCATATTTTGCACGAGCTTCTTCTACTTGTTTTGATGTTAAACCTTTCTCAGGTGTAACGTTAAAATTTGATAGAACCTGTGAAATGTCACTGCAGTGAGCGTTATTCATCTCCTAGTTCTAATGATGATCTTTTTTTTTTTAATTTAATCTTTCACAAAAAACCTTAACAAAGGAACTTTAGAACGAGAGAATGCCTTTTTAACACTTGACAACTGTGTTTATTTTTTAATTATTACAATAGTTTTTAAAGGTTAACTTAATTACCTTTCATTTAGAAGTTGTTTGTTGAATGAATTATTTGTGGGATGGGGACATCTAATTCATTCATTGGAATGAGTAGTGATTTATTGTTGCCTTCCTCCAATGAAACGCCATTATTTAATTCATCTATTACACTTTGTGGGAATTGAAAACTGTCAGAAATATATTGACAGTCAAAACAAACACCAATCATTTGATTTTCAAAATTCTTTTCTTTTTGTAACTCTAATAGTTCATGAAGAAATTTATCGTAATACCCTTTACCTCTTCCTAGTCTTCCTCCGGTGTAATCAAATGCAAGCCCAGGAATAACAATTAAAACCTTACTATTTGGGTTCAAGGAAGATAACAACCTAGCTCTGGAACTAATTTCTTTTGGTTCTAAAATCTTTAAAACAACAAGTCAACTTTGGTAAAAAAGCATTCACTTACTTGGTAATTTGGATCTTTAATTTCAAAAGAATGAAAATCGTCTAAATCTTTAACGTGAACCATTTCCATTTTATTATTTTCTAAAACTGGAACAAATAATTGTTTATTTTTATCCGACAGACAATTCTCCAGTAAAGGTATGGTATTGATTTCAGCTCCACTTTTCATAGGTACATAACAACAAACGTGGGTACTACTTAAATAATGTTTACTTTGTAATAGTTTTTCAATAACAATCTTTGATTCCAATTCAATTCTTTCATTAGTTAATTGTTTGAGTTGATTTCTAAAGAATTTCCGAAAAACCTTCTTCATGGTGTTTAATAAATTTTATTTTTTTGCAGATAATTATTTTGCATGACAGTGTATGCATTGCAATAATGTGGGAATTTTAAATAACTTTTGATTACTAAAAAATTTTCATTAAAAAATTTATTCGTGACTTGAGTTTTTTGATGTTAATTCCAGCAAACTATGATAAGGTAAATTAAGATCTGATTTAACATGAATGGCACTTTGCAAAAAACCATGCAATTGTTGGTTAATAATATCCAAACGATGAGAAATAAATTCAAGGTGTTGATTTTGTTTGTAATATTGAATAATAGTTTGGAAAGCTAGTAAACATGCTTTACGAATTTCATAATTTGAATCATCCATGTGAGTGGCAAGACAAAATATCATTCCTTTAGATTGTTCAACAAGTAAAGAAGGTAAGTATATCATTATTTGAGTAATAGCTGATATCGTAGCTAAACGAACAGTATCATTTTCATCTTCCATACGATTTCTTAATTCGTGTGAAATGTTATCCCATTGTTTTTCGTTTAATAAGGTATATGTTTGATTTAAGTAATCCACTAATAATTTAGATGTAATAATTCTAAGCATTGGATCAAAATCATCATCTAAACAACTAAGTAGATTATCAACAACTTGCTCATCAACTAAGGTAGAAGTAATATCTTCCCTTGATATTAAATTTTGTTTTAAAATGCATGCCAAGCATGACATTGCAATCTTTCTTATATCAGCATAGATTCTTCCATTCTTCCATTTACTATTTGTATAAATAAATTGAATTAAAATATTCTTAAGATTTTCTTGGTCAATATCTTTGCCAATCGAAAATAAAATAGTGTTTAAAACGGTCATTAATCTCAAAACCATAAATGGATCTCTTTCAGGTGTTAAATAAATGGAAAACACTTGCAATACTCTATGAAAATGTTGTATGACAGCTTTACTTCCGTTTTTAACGAGTGCCTCGAATGCATAAAAATTTGGAGACAGTTTATCCCAGGATGTTACATCAGTGGTTAAATACTCTAGAGCTTTCTCAAAGTAAATTGCATAGATTTCATCTATTGTGGTAAACTCAAATAAAGACGACTCTTTTTGTAAAGTATCTACTCCAGCTTGTATTACTTCTTGTTTAGTATTCGGTTGAGAACAAAGTCTGATTATGATCAAAAATAGGCTTAAACCCTCCTCCAGCAATTTGACACTGTGGCTCATTATTAAAGAATTTGAAACATTTAATATAGCTAACTTTAAGTTAGTTTCCTCACAAAATATTAAGTGACTGGTATTTAATTTGTTAGTGATTTCTTGTAAATATCTATTCGTTAGGTTAGAGTCTGAATGTGCTAATAAAATTGATAAACAATTTAAAACACTAGTTAAAAGCCTAGGGGATGCCGAGTATTCAGGTTTCATGTAATTATATATAACACCTAAATATGCATCAGGTTCCAAGAAGTAGCCCAATAAAGCAATGCATTTAATTGTTTCTTCTCTTATTTCCTTCTCATTATCAGCATTTAAGTTGAATAGAGAAGTTAACAATTTATCTACATGTTGTGTTAAATTTCTCTCACCAAATACTATACAAAATTGTAAGGCACGAATATTAATTATCCTTTTATGTAAATTCCAATCGTCCATATCCTTTAAAAGATAATTAATAAGTTTCATTAAGTTCTTTTTAATTAACAATCTAGAACCAAGAATAGGTCTCTCACCAATAGCCAAAGGAAGAGTAGGTAATCTTTCCGCAGATTTATAGAGTTTAGATGTTTCTTCGTTATTTTCATTATCGTCATACATTTTAGTTTCATTTACATCATTCTCATAATCTTTTTCATGTAATTGACCAAGTTCTAGTATTTGTGTGAATGCAGACTTAGAAATTTCAATAATCTCATCGGCACATAATAAAAGTAAATAATATAAAAAATTATGTTGATAAGAATATCTATCACGTAAATTAAGTCCCCAATTAGAAATTGTTTTTAATAATTCCTGTCTTACAGTATTAGACCTATCTAAACAAAGTTCTGTCAAATGGCTATGCAAATCTTCCAGTGGACTTGCAGTTCCATGAATAATTAAATGATTTATTGCTTCTAATGTATCCACTCTAACATTAGATCTTTGATGTTTTAAATTAGGAATTAATCTTTTAATTAATGACTCTGAAAATAATCTTGTTGTAGAATCCCTAAAAGTTTCACAAATTAAAATCATACATTTGCAACTTTCAGATTTTACACCATAAAAATCTTCACAACTCCTCATTAAAAAATTTAATATTTTTTGTAAATAATCTGGGTCATTCTCAATTTTAGATTTACATTTTAAAATTATATTTTTAACTAATCTCACTAATAAAACTCTAACTTCTTCACTTTCTTCACGAAAATTCTCCTTCTCACCCATCATCCTCTCTTCAAGAATTGGAATGGTAAATGGTAAAGATTCTTCTAACTCATTCACTGTTAAATAATCACTAAAAGTTAAAAATAATTGAACAGCATTCTCACGACATAATTCAGTTTCATTAGAAAATAATTTTAAAATTGGTTGATAAATATGAGAAAAGAAGAATTTAAGGTAATCTAATATTGGGTATTTATCTTGGTTTTGTAAAAGAATATCAAAAAACTTTCTAATTTTTTTAATAGATTGTATACGTTTTCCTCTTTCATTACTTGTTAAACAGTTAATATCTCTTTGAAGAGTTTGAAGAATTTGTTGAGGATTTTGTTGTTGTAAAAGTAATTCTAATTCCAATTCAAGATTATCTTTCTTTTCTATGTTTTTATTATTCGGAATATTACTACTGGTTTCCCTAACTGTTGTTGTAGGTTTAGTTTTATTAATTAATATATTCTTTACTGCTGAAACCTTTTGTTGTTCCTCTCTTATCATTTGCTCAAAGAAATCATCTGCATCCATATCATTATCAGTCTCCATATTATTATTGTTTTGGGACATTTTTTTGTTGAAGGAATTCAATTTTTTGGCGCCAAAGATTACAAGTTTTTAAAAACTAGATGGCTTTCAAACTTCAACTACAAAAAAATGTTTCCTTGCTTCATTACTAAAGAACAAGTTACATCAATCAATTTAGAGGATGAAGAAAACACTAATAATTGTAACAAGAACAATAAGGCATTGAAAATCAAAAAAGAAGAACCAGATACTAACAAAAGTTTTGAACCAAACATTAACAATAACAGATCCCTGGTTTGTACAGTGGTTCTTTCCCAAGAGAAAATTAAAGAGCTAACCAAAATACAACAAGAAGTAAGTTATTTGCAATTATATTTACAATTAACCTTAATAACTAAAATAGATGTTAGCTACAGAAATTAACTTTACTAAAATTGTAGAAGACGATAGAAAATTAAGAGATGAAATGTTTGATAGTACAAGACAATTAAAAGATAAAATTGAAAGGCTTAGTGGTTTATTAGAAGTGTTAGCTTTAGAGAAATTGAATGTAATTTCTAAAAATAATAATTCCACTCAAACAGACCATTCATTCATAACAAATAATGTTAAAACAATTAACTCTGTAATTCAACAACAATCATTACAACAATCATCTTTAAAACAACAGAATACTTTTAATCAAATAGATAATAATAGAGCAGTCAACTCAAAACTAAAATTAATTAAAGAAAATGAAACTCTATTAGAATTAATTCTTTTAGATTTTGAACTAAGATCAATACAACATGATTAATGATTTACTTTATAAATATTAATTGAGTATTATTTAATAAAGAATAAAAAGTATTTTCATCACTATAAGGATATATTATTAAAAATTCTTCTAACGTTAATGTAAATTTCCATTCAACTATTTTTGCCTCTAAATTCCATTTCTTTAATTGAAATGTAATATTATCACTTTCATTTCTTTGAAAATAACATAATAATAATGGTAAATCTATTTTATTATAAAACATTTTTAAAAAGTAAAATGTTGAGAAGAAATCATCATATAACTTTTTATCATAAAGACAATCTGTAGCTATGATAAGGTCAGGGGTAAGGTTTGTTTGTAAAGATTTATCATTTAAAAAGTAAGTGAAATTATATCCCCAATCTAAAGGTATTATTTTAAATTGATTTTCATTAATTTTATTTAATTTTAATTGGTTGTCACAGCGTTGTAAAAAATGTTCATCTAATTTGTCTGTTAAAATTGAAATGTGATTTTCGTTTAATTTACAATGTAATAATGAAGGTAATGCTAATCCACAACCTAATTCTAAAATGATTTTAGGATATTTATTTAAAGAAAAGTCATCATTATTCCAATCTTTTTTATTGTACATGTAATTTAAATAATTTGTTAAAATAATTGAACATTGCCATAAATAATCTCCAGTTTGGGTTAAACTTTCTGACGAAATTGTTGAATTTAATTTTATTTCTATTTTATCATTTAGCTTATTAAATGTTAAAGTTTGAATAAAAGAAAAATTCTTCTCATCATCTTCGGAATCAATAAGTTCTTCATCATCATTGAAAGACAACATTTTTTAAAAAAATCAAAAAATGCAAAAACCAACATCAACACCAACAACTGTTCTAGAACCATTAGATTTAATAAGACTTTCATTAGATGAACAAGTATATATTAAATTGAAAGGAGATCGTGAATTACGTGGAATTCTTCATGTACGTTATTTCTAAATAATTTCCGATTATAATTATTACTTTTTAACAGGCTTATGATAAACATTTAAATATGGTTCTAGGAAATGTTGAAGAAACAATAAATGAAATTGATATTAATGAAGAAACTAATGAACAAGTCATCAAGGTAAGTAAATTCTTTATTAAAGAAATAAAAATTTAATTTAAATTGTAGACAACGAAACGAAAGATAGGAATGCTTTTCTTAAGAGGTGATGGTGTTATATTAATTTCTCCACCACCAAACTTTAGAAATTTATAAAAAATTTATTTTGTTTAAACCTATTTTTACAAATAATTAAAAAATAAAAAAACAATTTTGTAAACTTTTAATTGAACCAGTTTCAAAAAATAAAAAATTAAATAAAAAAAATGAGTAATACGGGCTATAGAGATTTTGGATCAAAACCTGGATCGGGAGGTGTCGCAAGTCAATCTGTTGCAAACATTCAAAGAAGAGAAAGATTACAACAATTAGCACTTGAAACAATTGATTTAGAAAAAGATCCATATTTATTAAAAAACCATTTAGGAAAATATGAATGTAAATTATGTTTAACATTACATAGTACAATAGGTAATTATCTTGCCCATACACAAGGTAGAAGACATAAATATAATTTACAAAAGAGAATGATAAGAGAACAAAAAGATAATGATATTGGTAAATCATCTCAAGGAATACAAAAACAAAAAATCTTTAGAAAAACTTTAAAAATTGGTAGACCAGGATACACAGTTGTAAAAAGAATTAATCCTGAATCAAAACAAAAATCATTAGTTTTTCAAATTCAATATCCAGAAATTGAAAAAGAATTACAACCTAGATTTAGAGTAATGAGTTCATTTGAACAAAAGAAAGAACCACCTAATCCAAAATATCAATATTTATTATTTGCTGCAGAACCTTATGAAACTATTGCTTTTAAAATACCAAATAAACCTATTGATAGAAGTGAAGGAAAGTTAATTTCTGATTGGGATAAAGAGAAATGTATATTTACTTTGAAATTACATTTTCAAAAGGATCAAGATACAACTCAACTTAAGAAACCAATACCACCACCAATTCCTCCACCAAATGCAAGTATTCCTTCATCTTCAGGTATTATTATACCTCCTCCTGTTGCAGGTTTAGGTAATAGTTCGGGTCTTCCTGTTAATCCTAGGTTTATTCCCCCTCCAGTTTTAAGTGGTGTTAGACCTCCAATGATGGTTGTTCCTCCACCTCCTAATAAGGGTGGTGTTGTTCCTCCTGGTGTGAAATTACCTCCTCCGCCACCTAGGAAACAATAATTTAATGTAAAATTAATGTTTTGATTCTTTTACATGACTTTTGAAAGTTTGGAATGATTTAGTTAATTTTATCAATTCTTGATTTAATTCATTGGCTTGTTTTCTTACCGTGTCCCTTTCCTTTTTCTTTTCATTTATTACTTCCTTTGCATTTGTTAAAAAGAAAACATTACCTCTTTGTTGGTATAATTTATGGGGTTGTTTACCCGATAATTCAAAATTTAGAAGGGTATCTAAAGTAAATACCTTCTCATTCAATAAAGTTGCTTTTTCTTGTAAATCTGGCATTCTAATCCAATTATCTATTTGTTTATAAAATTCTTGTTCTTGTTTTGCAGTAAAACTACCTTCATCTTCACCAAAAGAAACTTTCTTTTTAGACATTTTTTATTAAATTATAATTTTTATTACAACAAAATTTAATTTGTGGTAATATTGTAAAATTACATCTCTACATCAGAAGAGTTTTCTTCTTGTTGAATATTCTCCTTATTACTGTCTGTCATATCTTCATCTACACCAAAATCATCATCTGTGGCATATAAAATCTTTTGAATGTCCCTAACAAATGCTAAGTGTTGGGTGGAGGTATTTGGATTATCTTCTACGTCTTGTGTATATATTTCAATATCTCTTAGTTTTTTAAAATAAAAGTCTCTTTCTCTTTCAATATTTTCAATTTTTAATTGGAGTGAAGCAATTTGAGCAGCTAAGAGCTTTGTCTTACTATTATTATCCTTTGTGCCTCTTGTTGTGGTAACGTTATTCCTCACAGAAATTTTACTATTTGTTGTCATATTAGAAAGAGTAGAACTATTCAATAAAGTATTATTTGGATTTAATGGTTTTCGTGTTGTTGTACCATTGAGATTAAGGGTGGAAGACTGGGTACCTTTAGAATTTTGAGATTTATATTCCTTTATCGCTGCTTTCCTTCTACCTACTGCATCGTATTCATTTCCTTGAAAGGTGGTATCAAAATAACGTTTCATCCATTGAAGAAACTCCAAATTGTCTTGATATTTTCCTTTGATTAATTTATTAACATCAATTATCTTGTCTATATTCAATTTTGCAAAAATTCCCTGTAGAATTTTATAGTTTTTAATATATTCATAATCAAATTTAGCTTCAAAATTAACTTTACCCAAAGGAACAACCCCTGGATATAAACAATCCATTATTTGGCAGGCAGCAGCTCCCGAACATGTTTGCTCTATTCTATCGTATCCAAATTTAAAGAAATCATTTAACCAAGCTAAAAGTTCTTTTCTATTCACAAAGTAAGCTTCATTCATCATCCCTATGACTCGTTCTGGCATTTTTATTTTGAAATAAACTGAAACTGAAGGCGGGAATAATTGGAGGGAGTTTTTTAACGTTAAAATTTACAGAAATTTTAGACAAAAAAATTCTTATGACCTCCCCTTTCACTTCTCTTCCTCCTTTTTTAATTGATAAATCTTCAAATAATAAGTTAACAAAAGATGAAATACCATTAAATATATCACCAATTCCAAAGAATATTTATGTTGGTAACAATTCTTCGGAAATATCCCTACACAACAGCCAAGTTAAATCTATAAAAGCATCTCCCAGACAAACGAATAAATTACCTTCCACCAAGAGTGTTGTCAATACACCAAATAAAACAAGCACAAAAAAAATTAATTTGCATGAATTACTTAAAAACAGAAAAGAAAAACAAACTTCTCCTAACATTACCAGCCAAAGAGAAAAGGCGCTTTCGTTTGATATTCCTGCAATTGAAAATAGAGTGAAAAATAATGACCTACCACCATCCAGCAAAAACCATGAAAAACAAAGTGATATTGTAGAAAACAAAGAAAAGGCAAATATTATTGGTTCATTTTCTTCTCCAATATCTTACCTATTATTTACAATTGACAACAATAAGGTACAACAAGTAGGATCTAGAGATGTTATATTAGACGAGGATATCCAAGACAAAACAACTGAAACTACTGGGAAGAGGGAATCACAAGAACAAAATACAATAAATGAGGAAAAACAAGATATTAAGGATGATGATTTTGTAAATATTATAGAAGAAGATACTCCAATTCCAACAGAGAATGAGACCACAAAAGATGAAATCTTAGAACCTAGTCTTGAGTTGGAAAAAGAGACTGTTGAAGAATTTTTATCAATTTCCAGCAACTCACCACAAATATCAATACAAGAAGAAAAGCAATGGACTCCAAACGCAAAGGGAATGTTTAATGAAGAGTTAAGTTTTTTTGAAGAAAGGACACCAAAATCTACTGAACACAAACAAGTACAAATCCCTGAGCTTCAAGAAAAATTGTTTAGTGATGAAGAAATAGAAAAAGAACAACGTTCCCTTGAAAAAACAGACGAAGAATTTCAAATAGGTTTATTTATGCTAGAGAGAAAAAAGGAAACCTACACTCCACTTACACCAGTTGTCTCTGTCTCACCACTAAACAAATCTCTTGATTATCTAGATGAAACCAAAGATTCATCAAAGCAGGGTATCAACGCAGATTTAAGCCCAAACTCTATTCTGAAAACTACCGATAAACCAAGTCTTCCTAAATTTCTTTCACCCCAAATTTTCAAAACTGACAGTACATTAAAATCAAAGAATCAAAATACAATAGAGGAAGAGAGCAACCAAATTTCCCAATGGAGGATTACACAAGGGAGATGGAAGAAGTTTGTAGCATCAAATTTGCTGTCTAAAGAAACAATTAAATTACTGTCTAATGAGTTTGTGTTTGACAATTTCAAGGAATATGAAGATGAGAAAAAGGAAGATTTTATTGAAGAAACTGATATAAGTAGCTTTACGGAAACTATTGATGTTAGAAAAGAAAGAACTGCAACTATAGTCAATTTGGACAGGGACAATCAGTCAGTGCAATCTAATGCATCAACGTCAAAGGGACAGAAAATCAAATCATTATTATCTCTTTACGACACTAATATTGAATTAAAGAATGAGAACGGTACCAAAAGATCTACAATTAAATTTGAGCTCACTGCTAACTTTATTAAGGCAATGAAAGGAAGTCAGGTTTGGTTAGAGTTTATAAACAGAGAAAATGACGTTATTAAAGCTATGCAAAACGGTGTTACGGTTTTCAAAAATACTCCAAAGGGAAAAGTTCACACAAGATTTTTGTTTGTGGACAACAACTTAAAAGAGTTAATATGGTGTGACAGTGAAAAAAAGAAATTACAACCTCAGCGATCATCTAGAAGAGTGAAATTAAACGAAGTTTTTTCATTGAAGTTTTTGGAATTACCAAACGACGTTGCCAAGGTTTTTGGAGTGTCAGTTTCATCGATGTCATCTCCTGAAAAGAAATTCTTTGGACTAATTGTAAGCTCTAACTCAAGAATAACCGAATTTATTTTAAATACAACATATCCCTCAATATTAGAAATAGTTAGTGGAATTGCTTTTGCTTCTCATAGAGCCTCACATGTGGATTCACAGCTCTAAGGATTTAATTTGCTTCTAAGGAAGTACTGGTTAAACCGTAAACCGGAGGTACAATAAAAAACCGGTGAAGTCCACATTCCAAAAACAAAACCGAAACTTTTATTTGAATTTGTTACAAAGACAATCTAAAAATAATGGAAGAAGACCATCTCTCCGACGTAGACACTTCTGAACATTTAATTGCAGATGAAGAACATCTGTTAGATATTTTAATAATGCACTTAGAACAATTAAATAATAGTATAAATAAATTAGTTCAGTTAGTTTCGAACATAGGCTCGGAAAAAGATTCCTTGACCATAAGAAAACAAATTAAAGAAGAAAAACAATTCGCGTTTTCTGTTTCAAAAGAATTACACGAATTAATTTATTCTACCCCAAATATATATGAAAATCATTACAAAATACTATTAAATAAATTAAATAAATTATTTAAAGATGTAAAACAATTAGAAGAACAATATCCCGAAAAAAATTTACAAAAGAAACAAGAAGAGAAAAAAGTTAATGTAACTTCTTCATGGCCTTTTATACCTCTAAGAAAAAGAAATAAACAAGAAAGTAACAAACACTCTGAAAATAATCATGATCTATCGGAGCAGAAACATCAAGACTATGAAGAAATAATGAAACGTATCGAAGAAGTAGAAGAAGGTGACGAAAAAGACAGCAATGCATTACTTACTGGAAGTATAAATAATGAAACTTTAGAAATACCTAACCAACAACAAACAGATCTTCAACAAACCTCCCTTAAACAATATGGAATTGGTACTGCCACTGCTATAGGTTTAGGCTTAGTAGTTGGCGGCATAATTGGTGGTCCAGTAGGTGTGTATGTAGGTGGTAAAATAGGGGCTAGTGTTGTTTCAACTGTTGGGATAGGGTCAAGTGTTGGAATGATATTGGGTGGTGCCACGAGCTTAGTTGCGAATTCGTTTAAAGGTAAAAAAGAAGAAGAACAAAAGAAAGAAGAATAATTGTATTATATTGTAAATAATAATTAAAAATGTAAATATTATAATTTATTTTTTATAAATATTATAGAATTCGTGATCTTTCCAGGTATTTAAAATATTTTCTTTATCTTCATAACTTACAATCTTTAAACCCCACTCTAGTTGACCAAATAATTTATTGGCCAAATGGTTTTCAGGATTTAGATTTGTTGACAGTGTTTCTAAATATTTAAATAAATTTGGAATTAAATCTTTGTAGTTTCTTAAATAATTTATAATTTCTTCAACTTTTTCAAATTTAACATTACTTAACAAGCTTGCATGATAATCGTTTTTGGTTCTCAATTTTTTGTGCTTTCCCTTTTCTTTGTAAATTTCAACATACTCTCCAATGGCATTAATTAATTGATATAGATAGTTACTTTTAAAGTTAAATCTTAGATCAAGCAATTTGTTATTGTTTTCATCTAATGAAATTCTATGTTGTAAATTAATTTCTTGTAAAATAGTTGTTTCAGTTTTCAAATAGTTTTGCAAAAAAAATTTCAAAGGATTCAATTCACTCTCGCCCAATTCAACAAAACCTATTAATGTAACATGAAATAAATTACCCCAAATATTTTGATTTCCGAAATCTAAGTTATTAGATTGATTAATTGATTTAAATTTATTTATTAAATTTTGAAAAAATATTATTTCGTGAAATAACAAATTATTATTATTCGTATCATTGATGCAAGGAACAAAATACAACCCGCACAAACGTTTTCCACACATTTTTAACTCCAACAAAAGTACAACCCAATTTTTACAACGCCACAATTGCTTGCGAAGAATTATTAACATTGAGCTGTATCAATAAGATACAACACCGATGATAGCTCAGCTGGTAGAGCATGGGACTGTAGAAGCAAACTGTTATCCTGTGGTCGGCGGTTCGATTCCGTCTCACCGGATAATTTTTTTACAAAACATAAAATCGTAAAACGCAAGATCAAGCGTAGTAATGAATTTCATAAAAATTTTTAATTTATTAATTTGGAATCATTGAAACTCTTCGTTTTGGACAACCAAGAATGGTTTGCATATCTGTTGTTTGTTGTTTTTAAAGTATACGCCTGGAAACATTGCACCTCTCACTACAACCCTTGTTCCTGCATCATCTGACAAATTATAAACATCTGCTTTCTCTTCTATATTTTTTGTCTCATCTTGTTGTTGAAGAAATTGTTCTGCTTCTTCGTAATCGAAAGTCATTTCACTTGATGATAATTTCATATTGAAAATAATGGTAATTAAAGTAGTTAAATCTTCATCCTCAATCATTTCATTTCCATAACTTTTTCTAAAATGGTCGCAAGCAGGTTCAAAAGCCTCAGAAATCATCTCTTTTATAAATCTTCTTGGAAGATCATGAATTAAATTGTCAATTCTGGGCCATTCCAAGATATCTCCAGTAGGAGACTTGCAATATTGTTGTACTACTTGGTTAAGCATTTGTTGGGTATATACCTTTTTTTCATTCAATCCTTTCTCAACAATATAATCAATTTCTTTCAACATGGTATAACATTGATTGCTTAATTTAACAACATTAAAATTCGAATTTTGCATCTTTTCCATCCATTGACATAAAGTTTTGGTAAATCCATTAATTTCTAAAATTAACTCATCAGAAAGCAATACAGGCAAATTCAAATTCATTCCATGTGTTTTCTTTGGCTTTAATTGTTCATTTTGATGTTTTCTATTTTCTTTTTCTAATTGGTCAATTTTTTGTAACAACTTTTGAACATTTTCTTCACTTTGGAGGTATTTTTCATTTAAATTCGATAATTTCTGTTGTAAATTTTGCGTTTCTTTATCTAGTCCTTTGTTTCTTTCTTCCAATTTACTTTTTTCTTCTTTCATGGCTGTTAATTGCACCTTTATTTTCTTATATTTATTCATGTACTCCATAGTTGGATGTAAATTATTGAAATCATTAATTAACTTTTTATTCCCTTGAAACATGGCACAACATAAACACTCGACTTTGTTTCCTTTCTCTTCTGCATCTTCATTATCCTTCTTCTTTTTTTTTTTGCTCTCATCTTCTTGTTCAATGCTGTTATTTCTTTTGATATTTTGTGGTTCTTCATTGTTTTGTTCTTCTTGTTGGGTTAGATCGTAAACAGGAGGTGAATTGCTGTTTTCATCATTAATTAATGACACAACTTCTTCAATACTTTGTTCGCAGGCAACATATGTGCTTTGATTTGGCATTCTTTTTGTGAAATGTGTGATTTCAGCTGAAATCAGTCAATTTCAAAACAAAAAAAATATCAAAAGCCAATGTATTCTACATCCACCACCTTGAATAAAAGGAACTATGTGGTAGCCATTGATTTCGGTTCTAGTGGATGCGCAGTTGCTTATGCCGATATTTTGTCTGGAGATACTGATCCAATACTTATTGAACTTCAATATAATTTTCCTAAAGCTCCAACAGTTGTTGTTCTTGACAATAATGAAAAAAAAGGGCAAAGAGTTACTGAGTTTGGTTTAGATGCTATTAATTCTTTAAAACGTAATCCTAGCAATGAAATTTTCGAAAAATTTAAAATGTTACTATCTTTAGAAGTTGATGACGTAAAACAAATGGTAATAGGAAGTAAAGGTACTAAAATTTCATTACAAAGAGTAATTGGAGAAACTTTAAGTTATATTGTCAATTTTACTCTGAAAACTCTTGATGAGAGGTCAGACAAAACTGTGAGAAAAAGTGATATTTTGTGGGTAATTACTGTTCCTGCAATTTGGACTTGGAAAGCAAAAGAAACAATGAGACAAGCAATGGTACAATATTGTGGATTATCTAATGATCAAATCATTGAGGCATTAGAACCAGAATGTGCAGCAATTACTTGTTGGTTACAAGGAAAGACTAATGTAAATAAAGGAAATGTGATGGTTATTGACATTGGAGGAGGAACAGTAGACATTAGTGTTCACAATTATGAAGGAAAATGTAATGCAAGTCAACTGAAATTAAAAACTCAATATCAAGCTCAAGGAGGTCCATATGGAGGAAATAATATTGATAATATGATATTAAAAGTTGTCACAGATGTTTTAGGAGTTACTAGTTTAAAAAAAGATGAAACATACTATCAATTATGTGAAAGTATTGAATCTGAGAAGAAACGATTTTCTGTCAAGTTTAACAAACAATCAAATGATAATATTCTGATAAGTATGAAAGAATATAAACATTTAGGATATGATATTGGTAGATTAGTTAATAATTATAATGTTACTGCACCTATTATAGTTAAATTAGATAAGGCCAATAATCTATGTATTCCTTATTCAGAAGTCTATAAGATGTTTTTGAGTATTCTAGAGCCCATAGTAAAATTAGTTCATGAAATGTTATATAATTTAGGAAAAAAGAATATTAATGTTGACACTATTTACTTGGCAGGAGGTATGGCAGAATCTACTGTTGTTCATGACTATATTAAAAAAGAAATTCAAAAGTACTATGAAAATACAATAGTATTAACAGCATCTAAACCTCAATTGGCAATTATTAAGGGAGCAATATATTATGGTTTAAATCAAGGACTTATTCAAACTAGAGTTTCCAGCTACACTTATGGAATTTCTATTGATGCCCCATATGATCAAAGAGTGCATTCTATGGATAGAGTTAGGAAAAACTATGCTGGACATTTGTATGTACCTAGATGTTTCTTACCTATTGTTTTAGTAGAAGAGGTAGTAGGATTAAATCATGAATTTAAAATTAGTGCTCCTCCAACTTCTGAAAACCAAAAAGATATTCAATTCGATATTTTACAAACAAAAAGTAGGAATCCAATTTATGCAGATGAATATGGAGTTACAAAGTTAGCAACTGTAACAATTGATTTATTAGATAGTCTGCAAGTAGCTGTTGAAGATAAAATTATAGAAGTAAAACTAATGTTTGGAGCATCTGAAATTTGGATTACAGCAAAGAGTGGAGAAAAAGAACATAATGTAAGGGTATCATTTGAAACGAATTAGCTCCAATGTAGTTAATTATAAAATTTTAATTCTTAAATAATACATGTTAATATACTAGTAATAATAAATTAATACAATGTAATATAAAGAGTGATTAAAGAGACTTCCACTCTCCAATACCCTATAGTACAGTCATACAAAATCTGCACTGGGAATGCTTGAAAAAGACTATCCCTGTTTGCTTAATAATTTATTATTACTTGTTTATTAACATGTTAAATACATAGTACAAATTAACATGTACTATTAAAGAATTAAAAAAAGAAATTTAAGAAAAAATAATGAAACGATTCACTTCTTCTTCACCTCTATTTAAATATCTTTGCATTATAACTTTTCTATTCTTCATCTTACTAAACTTTTACTTTTTCTTTCCATTAAATAACAACAAACAAACACCTCCTAAAATAGTTTTAATCCCTCCAAAACCATTCCCGAATAATAATCAAAACCCAATAAACAATAATCAACAACAACAAATAACTAACAAAGAAAATAGACAATATGATAAAGAAGAAGAATATTTTAATTCAGGAATATTAAATCTAGTTGAGCCATATGAAGATAACAATGTTAAAACATTTAAATCTCAAGAAGAAATTAAAGAATATTTCTTTCCATCAACATTACAAACAATAATTCGTGAAAATAAATTTAATGATAAAAGAAATAATAAAAATTTATTTACAATTGATCCAATAACTAAACAAATTAAAAATAAAGAATATAATAAATTAAAAGTTCATACAGTTTTTAATTTTGAATTACCATATAAAGATGATTTTATTCCTTACCCAAAATTTACAATAAAAACAAAAGAAAAATTCTGTGATTTAGATAACTTGTGTAAAACAGAACATGCTAATAATATGTGTTCAATATGTGATGCTGCTAATAATATTCCTAAATTAACATCAAAAGTGTTTTATAAAAGTTGGTGTTATAAACCAAATATAGATTATTCTATAATTTCAATTGAAGATGGTATTTTAGATTATGGATCACATCATCCTGAAGTTAGACATTCAGTATTTGATAAATATGGTAATTTATATTCAATGCCTATTTGGCATCCATTACAATTTAAAGGTTTTAATGAATTTAAAATTGAATATTTACCTAAATTAGCATCTGTCAGTAATTCATGGTATCCAGTTGAGTTTGGACATTTTCCAATTGAAATTTTACCTAGATTTTTATTATTAAATCAATTCTTACCTTTAGATATACCTATTGTATTATATCATGCACCATTTGTTGAGAATATTATTAATCAATTAAGAGATAAGAATGTTATAAGTAAAGAAAGAAAAATTATATGGGGAAATAGGAATACTTATTATGTTGCAAGTAGATTATACTTTTTATTCTCTAAAGAAGATGTTTATACTCCTTTAACACCTGATATTGCTTTAAGAATTGCATCTAAAGTTATTAGAAAGCCTTTAGATAATACTCAAATACAACCTTCTGCAAAGTATGTACTTGTAGTTGATAGATCAGATGCCTCTAGTAGAAGTATAACTAATTTAGAAGCTTTAGTACAAAAATTAAGATTAAATTTAAAGGATTATCAAATTATTCCAACTCAATTATCTAAACGTACTTTCTTTGAAATTGGTAAATTATTTAATGGTGCAAGTGCAATTATTGCTCCTCATGGTGCTGGTTTAGCTAATTTGATTTTTAGTAAACCAGGTACTCTAGTGCTAGAAGTTGGTTGGCATGGAAGACCACAAGAATTCCATTGGCCTGGAGATTATTATTGTTTCAGTAGGGGCTTAGGTTTAAATTACTATGCTGTGGCTGCAACATCAGGACATCATTATACACATTTGACAGTTGATGTTGATGAAATTAATCAAATAGTTACAAATGAATTGGCTTAATTTTTATTTACAGTTTTAACTATTAAATCTTCTAGAATTTCTTTAGGGAAAAAGGTATTGTACAATAACTGAGAATCTTTTTCCTTAATTTCATCAAATACTTTTTGTGTTTCAGCAATCAATAAACGATGAAACATAAAATCTTTCTTAGAACTTAATATCAATCTTTCTTGGTGACCATCTGTTGAACTAGAAGTAGAATGTCTGGGTGTTAGTTCTTGTAAATTGTTTTGTAATTGGGCAACCAAATTGAACACTTTTTGTTCCATTTGAAATTTTAAATTTTCACTTTCTTTTTGAACTAAACGAACTCTATCATTCATTATAGAAGAAATAATTTGAATCTTAGTAAATATAACATCAGATAAGAGTAGACAATCTGCTTCATGTGCTTCTTTTCTACAAATAACTTCTTGTCTTACCATTCCTCTTAATTTAGAGGTAGTTTCTCCAAATACATGTAAACATGGAATACCATTTTCAATAATTGTGAAATCACTGTCACCAATATGCATGGCTATAGATATCTTAGGAAAAGGAATAACAGCATAACAATTTTCATCACCATCTTCATCCTTAAATTTCAATCCATAAGTATGGGAAATGTAAAAGATTGAGAAAGCTAAATACATTGCACTAACAATGTGTTCATAACATTTATAAGGTGTATCTATAATCCAATGTAAATTAGCTGCTGTTAAAGATCTCATTGATTTTGATGGTGAAACTATACTTGTTGGAGTTTGTGACGAAGAATGACCACTATGATGAGAGGCAAATGAATTTGCACTTTTAGATTCAGTGTTATCATCTACCTCAGTTGTAGCATCTTGATCTTCATGTAGCGAGGAGCTATTTCCAGCTTGTGTTGGTGGACTTTGTACACGAGTACCTGTAGCACCAGTACTGGTAGATGCATTAATACGATAACATTTGAGTTGACTAGAACTAGCATCCACAACATTAAAACCATGGAACCAACAAACCTCTTTCAAAACTTCCATCACAGCACTAGTGTATTCTATTAATCTTTTTGAACTTAGTGGTTTGTGTTTTACAATCTCATGGGGAATAAAGAAACTAGTATTACTTTTGTCTTTTGGTATTGTTGATACTTGTTGACAAATACATTGTTGTAATTGAGTTACTTTAAAGTCCATAAATAAGTTAACAAAAACTGCATCCCTAACATCTTCATAATAATTAGGGTCAAGTCCATTTTGATTTTTCATTAAAATAGATTCTGGAATTAAAGAATAATATGCAATTTCATACATATTACGTTGTTCAATTAATTGTTGTTGATTATCTGTCATTGCTGTTTTTAAATTAGTTGCCGTGTTTAATAATTTTTCAATTTTATCTCTCTGGAAAATGAAAACTATCATTACAAAATTAACAAACATGAAAAATACAAATAATCCATCAACAATACAATAAAATCCTCTATAAATAACATCTTGCATTTGTTCTTCTACAATTACTAAATATGTTTCAGAATCTGTTGAAAAATCAGAATAATATAAAGTTCTTCCTTGATACCATAGTGGATCATATTTCTTTGTTCTACTTCCTTCTAATAATTGAGTTAATGTTGAATTATCATAATCTTCCATTGTAAATAAAGATTGTGAAGAAGATATATTTTGATATTTAGGGATATAATGTAAAAATGCTTTAGTGCTGTTCTTAGAATCAAAATAGTATTGACCTAACATGTTAATTATCATTACTCTTAGTTTACTATTTTCTGGAACAACTTCTTTCAATTGTGAAAAGAATGGATTTAAATTTGTTGTTCCAATCATATATCCAGCAAATAACATTTGTTTGCCATCTGTTCCAACTGATGTGACACGATCCTTAATTAATGTCATATTAAAGCTTGCCCATTCACTTTCTGTGAGCTCACATAATATTGATTTTTGAGATCTTACCAATTGAACATAAGGTATTTGGATATCACTATAAGTTTTACCTCTTTTTAAATCTAAAAAACTAAACCAAGTACGTTCATTAAAAGAACCTCTTAAATAATCCTGATAAGCTGGAGTATCAGATCTATCTACTAACCCTGTAGTTTGGATGAGGGTAACTGTTTTATTGTTTTGAACCTTATTTTCAATTTTTATTAATTCCATACCTGAATGCGAAAGGTATCTTAATTGATCAGCTGTATTAATATAGCCATTAGCCCACCTATAAAAAGAAGAAGTAATTTTACTAGTTTCATTTGAAGTAAGTTTAAATTGTTTTTCAGCATTATTACTAGATATTGTGGCAATATTAGTTTGAGAATAAAAATTAGGATTGTTTTGTAAAAGTTTAGTCTTTGCTGTTGTATAACTTTGTGACAACAGAAAATTCTTTGTGGCATTACATATAATTTGACCAACTGTCAATGACTCCGTAAAGTACTCAATCCAATCTGAATTTTCATTTAATACTGCTTGTAGGGGTTTTAATATGGAGCTGGCAATACTAGATTGTGAACTTTTCCCCATTCTTTGTCCTTCTACATATGAGATAATAACAGTAGTACCCACACATAAAACACCTATTATTGCTAAAAGTATAAACCAAAGAATTTGATTAGTTAAAACTGACACTACCTGCCGTAAACAAGCAGCAATTTTTCTATTTCTTCTTCTTCTCTTTCTTAATTTACTAATTATGTCAGGATGTTTATGGTGGTGTGAATGAGGAAGTATTGTTACCCCTCGTATTTGTCTTGGAAGTGGATAACGAGTCTTTGGCGTATTGTCTTCATTATGGTCATCAAAAGATACACCTTTGGCTTTTGGAGTTGAAGGTTCTACTGTTGACAACCGGTTGTTGGCTTTGTTCTTTTGCAAACGAGTCAATGCTTTGTTTGTTATTTCAGTGGAATCAGAGGTGAGTGTGTGGTGGTCGTCAGACATTTGTTTTATAATTACTTCTTTAGTGGATTTAGTAAGAAACAAATACGTCCGGATTAAGTCTTGAATAAAATAAATTGCTCGTTGCCATAACCTCTTATAGTATACAGTTTACAGATTTTGAGGTGTAAATAACCCATTTTCCTTGTATAATCCTTAACATGATTGTTGTCTGCGAAACGCTCTAAATAATCTAGAGGATTAATGTTTGTGGTAACTCTCTGAAAGTCATTCTATCTAGCTTTTTTCCTCCACATTACACTAGTAAGAAAATTGTATTGCTCAAACAAAGATGTATTGTTCTTGTAGTGAACTCTGGTTTCCCTGCTACATGACATTTAAAATCATAATAAAAAATGAGGATATTTGTCATTATCAGCATTTTGTTATTTGTGTTGACACTGGCAAGTCGTTATTCGACAGTAATTTCTTATCAAAGAGAAAGACTTCCTGTTTATGACAATATAATTATTAGTGACGATATTATGAGAGACGGAGATGAAGGTAGTGCATGTGGTTATGTTGATAATGTACTAAAAGGATGTTTTAGAGGATTATTTTGCCATTTTTATAACCAAACGTGTGGAGTGATAGGTAACAGTTCTAAAATATCGGAAGTTGGGGTTTGTGAAAGAATTCCTTTGGGTTGTCCAGTGTGTAATGTTACTAGCTCTTCAACTACGAATAACGATACGTGTGGTTGTGATGGAAAGTGGTATTGCAGTTCTTGTCATGTTTACATGGCTGGTTGGAGTGAATCAACTAAAGATAGATGTGGAATCAACTCAGCTTTGTCAGTAACACAATTCATACTTCCGGAATCATTTCATCTTTTAGGATTTATCTTGTTGCTGTTTTGTATTTCACTGTTTTAAGCCATTTTTTCGTTATTTGCCGCCAAATTATTTTCAAAAAAATTAAAACAAAAAATTGAATCAACAACACTTGTTTCATCTACATTTATTACTCACATCAAATAATGGATTTCAGTGAAGTTTTTAAGTATTCGGGAATTTGTAAATTTTCACCAAATGGTAAATACCTAGCAAATTCTGCTGGGTATAGATTAGTTATTAAAGATGTTGAGTCTCTTCAAGTAATTCGTTTTTATACTTGTTCAGATATTATTTCTCAAATTGAATGGAGTAATGATAGTGAATTTGTTTTATGTGCTCAATACAAAAGAGCATGTGTAGAGGTTTGGAGTGTTAACGATAGCTCATGGAAATGTAAAATAGAAGAAGGTCCAGCTGGAGTGAGCTATGCAAGATTTTCTCCAGATTCCAGACATGTTTTAGTTACTGCAGACTTTCAATTAAGGATAACAATATGGTCGCTCACAGCACAAAATGTAGGATCTAGTGAGGCGAGTGAGTTGGCTTTAAACGTTGCTCATATTAAACATCCCAAGTACTCTTCTAAGGGATTGGATTTTTCACCAAATGGAAAATATATGGCTTTGGTAGAAAGAAGGGATTGTAAAGATTATATTTCAATAATTGTGACTGAAACGTGGGAGCTAGTGAAACATTTTCCTGTTAGAACAAAAAATTTAGTTGATATGAAGTGGTCACCTGATGGAAGATTTTTAGTGGTTTGGGATTCCAATCTTGAGTATTCAATAACAATTTATTCCCCTGCTGGATCCGAAGTTGCTCATTATTCTGCATATAGTGACATGTTAGGCATTAAGACTGTTAAGTGGTCTCCCAGTGGACAACTACTATCAATTGGAAGTTTTGACCAAAAGGCTAGAATTTTAAATCATTTGACGTGGAAGCTTACAGCATGTTATGAACATAATTCACCTCTTTCAATCGAAAATTATCCAAATAATCCTGTTGTTTTTCAAGAGGTTGAGTTTACTGGGGTGAAGAATACTGCCCAAAGCAAAACTAGATGTAAGTGTTGCATTTATTAATTTTATTAATTCTCTATTAGATGTAATCGCTGAATTACCAGTATCCCTGAAGATTTTAAAAAATATTGATTACAAAAAATCTAACCCTCAAGAAGGTGTTGGATTAATGGATTGGTCAAATGATTCTAGATATTTATTCACCAGAAATGACAGCATGCCCAACGTTTTGTGGATATGGGAAACTAGCAAACTTTCTCTGTGTTCTGTTGTGGTGCAAATGCTTCCAATTAGGTTCGCTCAATGGGATCCTTCTCACACTAGACTTGCAATTTGTACAGGAAACGGCAGAATTTATATCTGGTCTAAGGAAGGTTGTTCTTGTGTAGATATACCAAGCGTAAACTTTAATGTTCAAACATTCAAATGGAATTCAGATGGTGGATCAATGGTCCTACTAGATAACAATACATTTTGCGTTTGCTACCCTTCTATTGATAGTTGTTAAACTATTGACGCCGCACTATTTATTTAATATTTACAAATTACGTGTCTTAATTACTTTGCCACCGCACATTTACAATCGGACAATTGTTCTTGTACTCCCAATGAATAAGGACCTACCAACAAGAAGTTGGATCCTGATGATTGTGTTGTATTTGAAGCTTGTGTTAAGGAGCTAAGAGGAGTATGTAGAGCCAAATTTAAAGTAATTGCTTGTTGGTTTCCCATATCTAGAGCCTCTAATAACTGTTGTGCGTCACTATCAGTTTGATTTCCTTGGGATGTTGCGTTAGAAATATCCAACATGAGGTTACTTGGTGTTGCTTGGTCACCACTTCCATAAAATCCTTGTGTTGCTGCCTGTAACACACCAATGGCGTTAGTTGAGGTTGAAGATATTCTAATACTACTATTAGTTTCTGGGCCAATCTGACTTTCTGGCAAGACAAATAACTTGTGGGATAGAAGAATGTGTACAGTTTTGTTATCACTTGATACTGAATCCAACTTAATGTTATCAATGGAAATGAATACATTCATTGAAAAAGGCACAACAGTTACATTTTGAGCGGTTATGTTTGCGTTTGCACTCAATGGGACTTCACTCATGAGTGCAGTAATGGTTACTTGTCCAATGTCTGTTGAAAATGAAGAGGTAACATAGGCAAAATGAAATCCTGTACCACTTGTAGATTCAGTGTTATTGTTGGATACAGATGAATTTCCACCGATTACTTTGATGCCATAGTTTACAGTTGCACTTGAAGACAACAAATCAACCACTTTAACAATTCCTTCACCTGTTGTTTGGTTTGAACTAAGTATTGCACTTGCATTTGTTACTCCTTCTTCATAAAACACAATTTTGTCAAATTGAAGTGCAACAAGATTTCCGTCTTTCTGTTTATACCCAACCGTTGACAAATTACCAAACACAAAGAATGAAAGATGTTGAACAGCATTTGGTAAGCCTAATTCATTGCCAACACTACTGTATTGGCAGTTCAAAGGATTGTCAAGCAAAACACTAGACTTGTCCTCTTTGAGAACCTTCAAGGAACGTACACAAGAAATTAAATTTTGAGCCAAATTAAAGTTAAGCTTTGTAGGATCTAATATTTGACTTTGGGCCGTTGATGGAAACATTATGCAAGCACAAAAGCAAGCAATTACAACCGTTGGAATAATATATTTATCCATCTTTTGTTTTTTCATTGATTTTGTTTACAAACATCTTGGTTTTGCAAGGATTTTATAGTTATTTACACGACTCAATTTAGAATAAATTCTTATTTTATGACAGAAGGAAAATTGCAAAGAAAGGAATTCACAAAAGTTATTTTTGCCCAACCTGCTTTATGGATTACATTTACAAAAAGGAGTTCCTTGGATTTTGGCAAGCAATGTTCGTGCCTTGTACAAAGAATTCTAATTAAGAACGCTATAGATAGAACATTTTATACAATTTTATTTTTGAGTGGAAAGACAAACATGAATTCCCAAATGGTCAGATACAGGATCTTTTGTGTTCTCAATACATTTCCATTCAATAATGCCATACGCCTTATTACTTTCAGGTAAAGGACATTGCTTTAAAGTTTTTTCTGTGATGAAGATATGGTCCAAACACATGTTCCTATGAGTTTCAACATGAGTACTTGTATCATTTCCAAACACATCCACAAAGTTAATATCTTCCTTGCTTAAAATAGTATTCAAATTGTTTAATAATTCAGAGTACAAATTATCTTCTTTAGATTTACTATCAATATTGAAATCCCCAGTTACAATAACCTTAATATTACTAGAAATACTATTGAATAACATCTCCTTCATAAAATTAGTCAATTCCTTAATTTGAAGTATTTTATTGCTTGGATTATGGGCATCAAAATGTGTATCAAAAACATGTAAAACGTCTCCATTATCATTTTGTAAATCAATGACAGAATATAACACGCCTTTTGCGTTAACAAACTCAACTAAACTGTAATTTGAAAAGATATAATTTACTCTTTTAATGATTGGGTAAGTACTTAAAATCATTAAACCTGAGTCTTGACACATTGGTTTTGGTTTGTCACTTTCTGCCACGTATCTTAATGATTTAAAATTATCAGTCAATTCATTTTGTTCTTTAACAAATTTTAAAATCAATTCTTTAGAACTATTATCAAATCCTAACCAACCGACATTTCCGAATTCAAATACTTCTTGTAATAATACTATATCAAATACGGGTTTATTATTTTTCTTTTTATCTATTAAATAGGAGAGAAATGATTTTGTTCTTTCAATTTTATTAGGTGGCATAAACGTTGAAGTATTTGTCAACCAAATATTATGAGTAAGAATATTAATTTTAAATCCTTGATCCTCTTGCGATAACATTTTTTTTATTTGAAAGGTGGAACAGTTTACAACAAAACGTAAAAAAAATAGATCAAAATTTACAAAAGCACAATTTCCTTTAACTTGATGAAAAACCATTCTTGTTCTATTAATCCTTACAAAAAAAAATGCCATCAGCAAAGAATTGGTTTCCATTAGAATCAAATCCAGATTTGATGAACAGCTATGTTGCAAAGTTAGGCTTAGGAGAGAATTATGGTTTTCATGATGTGTAAGTTTTAAATTCGATATGACTCCATTGTGTGATTTACCGATTAAAAGTTACGGATTAGATGATGAATTATTAGATATGGTTCCAAAGCCTGTTGTTTCTGTTTTATTATTATTTCCATTGACAAAAGAAAATCAAGTAATTCAACAAAAAGAAGATCAAAATTTAGTTAACTCAAATGATGTTTTCTTTATGAAACAAGTAAGTTTCAAATTAATTATCCAACAAGTAAATGAAAATAAATTTAGACAATTGGAAATGCCTGTGGAACTATTGCAATGTTACATGCAGTTGTAAATAACAAAGATAAATTAGATATTAAAGAAGGATTTTTAAAAGATTTTATAGAAAGTGCAGCAAATAAAACACCAGAAGAAAGAGCTAAACTTTTAGAAGAAGATACAAGAGTAGAAGAGGCTCATGAAGGTACTGCTTTATCTACAGAAGCACAATCAACTGTAGTTGAAGATACAAATCTACATTTTGTTTCTTTTGTTTGTAAAAATAATACTTTATATGAAATGGATGGAAGACGTAATGGTCCAATGCCAAGAGGTCCAACCACTCCAGAAACATTATTAAAGGATGCAGTGAAGGTAGTTAAACATTACATGGAAATTAATCCTAATCTTGTACAATTTAATTTAGTTGCTTTGGCAAAGAATGAATAAATTATTGTTATCACTCAACTGTTACTTACTCTTAATAATTACAATAAAACAAATTAATAAAAAAAATGCTTTCCGATAAAAAGAAACAAGAACAAGACAATCATTCTGACAATCATTTAAAAGTATATCTTAATGTTTATGATTTACAACAAAATACTTCATCCTTCACTCATACATTAGGTTTAGGTACCTATCATTCAGGATTAGTAATTAGAAATACTGAATATACCTTCTCTTCAGATAGTGGTGTCTTTCATCATTCTCCTAAACAAGTCAATAATTTAAAATTTATTGAAGAAATCTATTTAGGTAAAACAGATATTGATTCAATTCAAGAATTAAATAAAATTATTAATGAATTAAAACAAGAATTTACACCAAATAGTTATCATCCAATTAATAAAAATTGTAATCATTTTGCAAATGAACTTTGTAAACGTTTATTAAATGGTAAAACAATTCCTAATTGGGTAAATCGTACAGCATCTATTGGTTCATTCTTTTCTAAATTTATACCAACAGCCACAACAGATAAATTAATTGAAAAACAAAAAGAAGAACAAATAAATAAAGAATTAAATAAAGAAAAACATTTAAATACAAATTTAGAATTTAATTTAAATCAATTAATTAATTTTAAAGAATTATATTGTTTAAATCAAAATGATAAATATCCAATTAAAAATATATTTGAAAATAATAATAAATATTTAGAAAGTGACATGGATGAACAATTAATTATTTATATTCCATTTCAATGTCCTGTAAATATTACTTCTTTTAATTTGAAAATGAAAGATAAACAAAGTTGTCCAAAAAGTTTTAAATGTTTTGTAAATAGCAATGTTAAAATTGATTTTGAAAATGTAGAAAATATTAAAGTAGTTGATGAAATTGAAATTGATGAAGAAGAAGCTAATAGTAAAGAAGGAATGAATATTTCATTAAAAGTTGTTAAATTTAGAAATGTTAATTATTTAGTTATTTTTATTAATGATAATTATGGAAATGAAAAAACTAGAATTTATAATTTAACTATAATTGGTACACCTATAATGAATAGTGGAATGGATTTAAATAAATTACAACAAGTAAATTCATGTTGTAATAAATAATTAATCAACATCTTCAGAATTATTTAATAATTGATTGTTGTTTCTTTTTTCATCTCGCTTCATCATTTCTGCTTTTTCTATCATTGCACATATTTCATCTGAGGATAATCTACTTGTTTCAGTGTCAATAATCATACTATTAGCTACTCCACTTGTTAATTCTTTTGCTGATACTCTTAATACTCCATCAACATTTATGTCAAATGTAATTTCAATTAAAGGTATTCCCTTGGGTGCAGAAAATATTCCTTCTAAATTAAATTCACCTATCAAATGATTATCTTTTGTCATTACTCGTTCACCTTCATATATTAATATTGGAAATGTAGTTTGATTGTCATATTCAGTTGATATTATTATTGATTTCTTACATGGATACCATGTATTTCTTTCAATAACCGTTCTCATTAATCCTCCATTTGTTTCAATGCCTAATGATAAAGGTGTAATAAAAGTAATTAATACATTTGACAATTTTGTGTTGGTTAAATTTGATGCTTGTATTGCAGTTCCATGAACTATTACTTCATCTGGATTAATGTCATTACACATTTTACAGTTGTCAAAGTAATTATTTAACATTTCTTGTAATTTTGGAATGTGAGATGATCCTCCAACCATAATTACTTTATCAATTTGTTCTTTACTTAACTTTATTTCTTTTAATACTTGTTCAATTGGTTCTAAAGTGAATTTCTTAAATAAATCCATATTCAACTGTTCAAATTCTTCTTTTGTAAATTCCATTTCAAAATCAATACCTTCCATTAAGCAATCTAATTCAATTTTTGTTTTTAAACTAAAAGATAAATTTTTCTTTGCTCTTTCACATGCCAATTTCAATCTTTTGATTGCTTTTGATTTTTCATTTAAATCTTTTTTATATTTTAATTCAAATTCCTTACAACAAACTTGTACCATTCTCTCTTCAAATTCTTCACTTTTCAAATTTGGAAAGTTTATATTTTCTTTAATTTCAAATAAACCATCATCAACATTTAAAACTGAAATTGTTAAATTAGTTCCAAAATCAAATACTAATATATTAATGTGGTTATTTTCTTTATTTAAATTATAAGCAAGGGCTGCGGCAGTAGGTTCATTAATTATTCTTAATACTTTCAATCCAGCAAGAGATGCTGCCTCTTCAATCACAAGTCTTTGTAGATCATTAAAATAATAAGGAACAGATATCACTGCCTTACTCACTCGTTTTAATAAATATTGTTCAGCTAAATTCTTTAAATACGAAAAAATTAATGCTACTATTTGTTTTGGAGTAAATAATGTTTCATTATCTTCAATTTGAATGAAATTATTATCACCTTTAATGTCAGTAAAATTTCTTCCAATCATTCTCTTAATACCAAATATGGTATTGTTTGGATTCATAATCATTTGATTTTTGGAAGCATCTCCGATTAATTTTTCTTCTTTAATAATTGTGACATAAGATGGTGTTGTTATATTACCTTGATCATTTGTAATAACATGTATTTCATCACCAAGCATTACAGATACACGAGAATTTTCTGTGCCAAAATCTATTCCGATAGCCCCACCAAACTCTAACATTTTTTACAAACGATTGTTTGGTATAATAAAAACCAACCCCTATTTTTACAAAAAATTGATCTGTTTGTAACTTCCGTTTCATTCCGTCCAGAAGATTGTTTTTGTAAAAAAAATTACTAAGCAATAATGCTAATTATTTAAAATTATAACTACTGTATCCCCATACATATACATATCCATTACAATAAGCAATATTAACTGGATAGATCATTTGTTCTATTATTTTTACAATTGTGTAATAATTTTTCCTATTTGTCCAAAAGCAAGAATTACACCGTATTTCATAAAGTTGTTTCTTTTTATTGATCTATACAAATGTACATGGTTTTCCAAATGAAAATAAAATTTACCACTTAAAAGGTATTGTAATTTAATTTAATAATTAAATATTGGTTCAAATTGACATTCCTCTGATTCATGACAAAATATCAAATTTAGTTTACAATGTAAAAAATAATTTTTTATACAGAACATAATTTTCCATTTAAAACAAACATACCAGCACTATTCTCCTTAATAACAAAATTAGAATTAAATAATGGTGTAGAGGAATCAGTTATATCATTAATTAAAGAGGCAAGAGATGTTGGTTGTTTTTGTAATTCCAATAATTCTTTCTTCTTTTCTTGAACAGCACTCTGCCATTCTCTATACTTCCTTAAACTATCTCTTTGTTTTCTTGAACCTCTTCTATTTGAAAAATAAATCATTTCTGTCTCTCCTACGTTTGCAGAGTTATTCTTAGTTGGATAAACACATACTTTCCTTCTATTCTTTGGATGATTTTTACATGCAATAAATTGTTTTTGAATAGATTTTACTGGTGATTTGTTTGTTATTTTAGGTTTTCTATTATACTTAGTTCTAAAATTATTTAATACAAAAGTATTATTTCCATTTGTCTCTATTAATCTATAATTTTTATCTTTCATTAATTTATTACTTGTGTTATTTATCATTGTATTGTTATTTTCTAATTGAGGGTAAGGTGACCCTATTATAAAAGGTTTTAATAATTTACAATCATTCATATTATCATTATTTTTACATTCATGAATATTAATACTTTCATTATTAGAAGTTGTACTCTTAGAACAACTATCTATTACTTCATAAAGGAAACGATTTTCCCAATCTTCAAACACATATCCTGTTTCTACTTCTTTTCTTAGCTCACTATCATTCTTATTTTGTAAATATTGGTATAGTTGATAAGCACATTTTCTATACGTTGGTTTACAAAATAATTGAAATAATTCATTTTTAGAATTATTATTTTGATCGCTTTGATTATTATTTTGTTGTAAAATATCAGCGAGTTGTTTTACAAATTGTATAAAAGTTTTATCAAAGGTTTTATCAACATTAGAATCTAACTTATTTACATTATCAATATTACTAATACTACTACAACTATTACTTGATTCTAATCTTTCCAAAACCTTTTTCTTACTATTCACTTGTCCGTTAGTGGTTGATGAGAAATTCTTTTTTCGTTTATGAGATTTAATTAGTTCAATAGATTCCTCAGAATTACAACTTTGATCATTATCGTCATCGCTTATTCTTTCATCATCATCCATATTTTCATATTGACTACTTTCACTGTCGTATTCGTCACTACTTGAATAAATATTTGAAGAACATGAACTACTACTAGAAGAGCTATCATCATTGTATATTATATCTTTGTTATATTGAGTTCTAGGTGTTCTTTTTATTGGTGATTGTGCCACCAATGCACATTTCTTATTTGAAGTTATTGTATTTAATTGATTTGACATTAAAGTACTATTATTCATTTGTAAATTTCTATTCTTTCTAGTTCTTCTCATAAATCTAGTTACTATTGGTGAGTTATCTAATTTTTGAATGGTACAATTCAAAGTTGAAGAACCACAAATATGTGTCATTGTAGAAGTACCAGGTTGATTATTGTTATTTGTTACATTACACGTTGCGGATGTATTGTCATCTAAATTTAAAATACTTTTCATTGGGCTATCACTTGGATTTAATAAAGTAATATCAATTAATTCTTCATTCTCCATTGATTTTCTATTCTTTTTGGTATACAAACTAATTGGTCTTATCTTATTATGATAGTACCAACGTAGCCCTTCTAGACTAATGTTAGTTTTGTTTTTAAGTAATACTTTATCCCAACTAAAAGGACCACCTGAGAAATCCTTCATAAAAGTTGTAGGACTATTAAACACACATGAGACAAAGTATTTGAGGTATTATTATAAGATCAGATCATATAATCAATACTTACTAATCGGAAACCTTAACTCTATTAGACCAAGTCCATTCCATTTGATGTTCTTCATTGACAAAAGCCTCGGCGAACTTATATGGGTTACGCTGACAATAGTGAAAAACCAATTGATCACCAACATGCAACAAAGACTTTTCCACTAAATGCTTGATTTTGAACTGTTTAATAGGTTCATTAGACATATTTTTTATTATTTGCAAATAGTGCACATTCCAGAACTTGTTATGAAATTGAATTTAAAAATATCTGATTTTCTTTGATGTAAAAAATGTTGCCTTTTAGATTGTACATCACATAGATGATGTTAGTTTTGGTGTTTGCTTGATTGTTAACACACTGTTTAAACGTATCGGATCATTTGCTTTTAGTTCTTTGAAGATGAAATAATATATTAATAATATGTTTGTCAAGGTGAATTCAATTTTTTTCAGGTCTAAAGGCTTTAAATTGCCGCCACAATCAAATACGAAAAAATGAGTGAAGTGGAATCTGCCTTAAGACAATCAGATTTTGATCCTAATCAACCATGTAAATATTATGTAAAGGTACGGAATATAAATAATTTTATTTTCTTACTATTTTGATAAGATGAGTTATGACTTTGTTGGGCAAGGTCTTAAGGAAATGACTTTAAATAAAGGAGCTATCGTTGGTGTTACTAAGGAAGTATGTGGTTGGAGTATAGGGGTACACAAAGGAGAATGTGGATTATTTCCTACTTCCTTTGCCACAGCAATTAAGTACGGAGAAGAAAAAGCCTTTCAAATAATTATAAATTCTTATAAAAGATATAAATTTCGAAAAGGACTGGAAAATAAAAACAGAGTTAGAGAGATTATATGTATAATCCAAGAGCTTTTAGAGTAAGTTATTTTCTATAAGATATCGCTTAAACGATTTTTAGTACTGAGAAAAATTATCTTTATTTTTTGGAATTAATGTCTGATATTTATGTGTCGGAATTTGAAAAGAGGATTGAAGCAAAGAAACCTATAATATCATCAGATGATATAAAGAAAATATTTGGAAATTGTAAGTGTTTATTGTGAGATATCTTATCCTTTTTATTTTCGTAGTGAAACAAATTAAGGATTTGTCAAAATTATTGTCTAATGAGGCAGATAAACAACTGAAAGATAAAAATTCAAAAGCAGGGAATATAACTAAAGTTTTGGGTGTTTTTGTTAAACATGTATGTAATTACATTGTTCTTTACCTTAACTTTTGTATTAGCTACCTTTTCTTAATTTTTATAGTGACTACGTGAAGGGCTATGATTCAGCAATAGAATTAGTAAATGAATTATCAAAAAGAAACAAAGAGTTTGAAAAAAACTTGAGGCAAGCAAGGGAAGATCAAAGATCAAAAGGTCTAGGATTAAGAGACTTGTTACCAAAGCCCATGCAAAGAATTTTTGGATATAAAAACATATTTGATAGATTAGAGAAACTTACACCAACCGATTCCTGTTTGTACACTATGGTAAAGTCTCTTAGTTCGAATATGGAAAAAATTGTTAGTAGAATCAATGAAAGTAAACGACATTTCGAAATGTCTCAAAAGGTTGCAGAAAATTTGTCAAGTTTATTGGTATCTTGGAGAAAGTTTATGAAAGAAGGAAGATTAAGGGTAATTTTATTTGAAAAAGAAGAATGGGTTGACTGCTATTTAGCTTCAGATATATTTGTGTTTTCTCAGCCTAAAAAAGATCCAATAATTTTCTATCTTGTTTTAACACAAATAGATGACTGTAAGTATTTATTTTTATCATTTTTCTTACAATGTTAGCAAATGAAAACAAAATAATATTGTCTACAATTAATAACCAGACAATTACCTTAATGTTTTCAGACTCTATGGAAAAGAAAGAGTGGTGTGAAATGACTAAAAAGAATCTCGATGTGGAAAAAAAGAATTGCCTTAAAAACTTTAATGTAGATAATCCAACGACAGAAATAATAGATTGGAACAATATCATCCAACAAATTAAAGATCAGAACATAAGAATATCTGACACAATGAAAGAATATCTGTCTCATAAGAATTCACTTAGCCAATTCTATGAAACTATTGACAAATACAAAGAAGAAATCAGAACTCTTATTAATAATATCACTCACGCTCAAGAAGAAAGAAAGAAACTTGATTCCACAATAGAAGAGGAAAAGAAAATAAATCAATTAGTTAAGGATCAAGAAAATTTATTGGGACAAATAGAAAAAAAAAGAAGCATGTTTACAAAACTTTTATACTCAGACGAAAATTCATTTAAGGTACTATTCGGGGAATTAGATCAAAGGTTTTTATTTGAGAAACAACAATTTGATGCCATTCAAGTCTCTAGAACAGCAATATCACCTCAAAATCCTGCCAAAAGACTATTTAACACTGAAGTAATCCTTGACCAAAAAACTATTGATAAACTTGATCAACTAGCTAAAGATCATGGAGACGAATTTAATCATATCCAAGCTGCTATTAAGCAAATAGATCAACAAGAAGTTACTTATGAAATACTGTTCCAAAAACAAGAACTTGACAATGCTAATCAATATTTACAACAAAGAAACAAAGTATTGGAGGAAACAAATGAAAAGCTAAATAATCAAGTTAACAAATTAAGCAATCACATTATATCCTTAGAAAAAAAAGTTACAGAACTATTAGGAAAGAATGATATTGCACAATTTAGAAATGAAGTACTTACTGTTTTACAAGAAAAGGATGAAATGTTTTCAAGAATCAATGAAACCACTACTAATGCTATAAAGGAGAAGGTAGAAAAAGAAAATAGAACTGAGCAGCTTGAGTTGGAAATAGAAAATTATAAGAAACAAATCTTGGAGCTACAAAAACAAATAGATGAATTTAAGTCCAAATCTAAAATACCTACTACAGAAGAAACTACACCAACTAAATTAACTGTTAAGAAATTACAAACTCCTTTTCATGAGAGAACACCTCCACTGCCTAAAAGAAGCACTGAACTATCCCAAGAGAATTCAGAGCAATTGAAAACCCTACAAGATGAATTAGCCGAAAAAAAGACACAAAATGAAAGGTTAGAGAAGGAATTTTCCGTTTTGACTAAAGAATTGGAGAAAACAAGAGAAGAAAAGATACAGATGAGAAAGGATACCTTATCTAAAATAGAAGAGATTAATTCTTATCATAATACACATTTGTTGTGTCACCAAACTACAAACAAGCTTCTTGTAGCAAATTTGGCATCTACCAATGGATTACTATTAGAATTACAACAAAAGGTTGAAAAATTCCATGAAAAGATCGCAGATGATTTTACCAATCTAGCTCAAAAAGAGCATTTATTGGATCAAGCAAATATTACAATTGAGAAGATGAAATTTGAAAACATGAAATTACAGTATTCAATAGTTGGTTGTAAACAAATTATAGAAGAAGAAAAGAAAAATAGAATAATAATTGAACAAGAATATGAAAAATTAAAAGTAAAAGAACGAGAATTGAACAGATTTACTTTACCTGAAACTGGCAAGCTTAGAAATAAACAATTACCAGAAATTCCAGTTAATGGCGAATTTAGTCCAGTCAAATGTGTAACAACACAAACCAAAGAAACAGAAATGATGAACAAATCGTCTCCACATTTGATATCAAAGAATTCAACTCCAAAGGTGTTGGAATTGGAAACTCCACCAAAAAAACCCTTACCTCCCACATCAGAATTTAAACAATTACCAACAAAACCAAACACTCCTCCCTCATTAATAAGTAATAGCACTACTGTTCAGAAAAGTGTACAAAATACCGCGCCTCTAGCTAAAACACCAACAGAAGAAAGTGAAGAACAGATCAACAGAAGAAAGTCTGCATCTGTGTTCGTTCATAATGGCGGCACTGGATCCAATTTAATAGCAGATTTGATGCAATTCCACCTTAAAAAACAAAATAATAAATTGTAAATTATATTTTCCTTTTAAAACTTGATAGAAATGGTAAAGCAGTAAAACAATAATTTTATTCAAACACTAACGAAAGTTTAGTTTTTTCACTGTTTTTCGTTTGGTGGAAACTGATGTCTGACTTGCATTAGTTGGCTGTTGTTTTTGAACTTCTTGCCTCTTGTTGTTTGGGGAAAGAATATCACTCAATTCTTCCACTGTAACCCTGGGTGTACTTCTAGTAATGGGAGGTTTAGTCTTTGTAAATGCTTGCTGTTGGATCTTTGGGGAAGCAATATTGGAAAGATGAACAGATTGTCTGGTGGGTACAAAGGCACCAATTGCCTTCCCCAAAAAGTTAAGTTTGTTAGAAGAAAGAAATATTGGATTAATATCTGTCTCTTCTATCTGATCCAATACACTTGAAATTTTCTCTTCATGAACCAATTCATGAGATAAAGAACTTAAATTTACATTTGGAATGGTATTATCTTCAGTTGCCACAGAATACATAAAGAGACATCTCTCAAACTTATCTCCAACAATTAAATAATAATTTTTAACATTACTATTCTTCACAAATATTCCATTAATATCATAATTTGAATGACATAATAAACCAATATTCTTTTGAGAAAGTAAAGAACAAAGAGCAGAAATTTGTCTTTGATTTTCCTCTAATAATTGAATATCAAGATCACATGATGGTCTTAAAATTCTAACTCCATAAATAATATCATAAGAAATTGTTTCTAATTTAATTTTTGAATCAATCTCCATTTCTAAATAATTTTCCTCAACAACCTCACTTTCCTCAATATTTAATGGAAAAGTCTTTTCTCCAACCTTCAAACCAATTAATGAATCATTCTTATCAATTAATTTCATTGTCTTACCACATACTTTCCCTAAATTTTGTACAACATTAACAGGAGTGTGATGACATACACATACATTACAAAAATTTAAATTAAAATCTTCAATTACAGGACTATTTAAAATTTCAAATTGTAAAGTTGTATTATTATTAATTTTTAATTTTAATATTTTTGAATTATCTACTAAAATATGTTTTAATGAAAAAAATATTTCTTTTCTTAAATAAATAATATCATCAAAAATTGTAACAAATCTACAGTTTGGAAAATTACTAACTAATTCTCTAAAATCTCTATCATTATCTAAATCTTGTTCAAAATCATGAACAACTTTAATAAAATTAATATCAATATTATCTGTATAAAAACACTAAATTTAAATAATTAAATAAATAATTTAAATAATTAAATAAATAATTAAATTTAAATAACTTACAGCAAAATGATTTCTTAATTGTTCATGAGAAAAATAAAATTGAGGATGAAAACAAAAATAAATTACTTGATTAGAAATATAATTTGTATCTGACATTTGTTCAGAAGTAACTTTATAAATACTAGATAATGCATAAGATACAATATCTAATAATATTATTATTCATTAGTATTGTTAAATAATAGTAATAATAAATATTATTATTCATTAGTATTATTATAAATTAATTAACACTTACCTTGAATTGAATTATTTTCTAAAACATTTAAAGTTTCTAGTATTCTTTGTTTCATATTAGATAAAGCCTTAAAGAATGTTGGTAAATGTAAGGCTTGTAATGGATAGATAATATTTAAGTTTCTATCTTTTTCTATTAGAATACAACTACATGATATATCTTTCTTTAATAGAGTGAATTGAATTGACCAAACTTTTAAACTTTCTATTAAATTATTTAAAACATCTTTTGAGAATTGAGAATAATTAGAATACAAAATATCATTATATGAGAAATCAAAAACTAAAAATACATTATGTTTAGAAACCTTATTAATTTCTTCAGAGTTATTTCCAAATAACAAATGTTGTTGAGTTGACATGTCAGCTCTTTTTTTTGTAGTTTTAAAAGGCTAGATTTTTGTATGAATTGGTAGAAATGAAAAATGTACTTGTTGAAATAATTATTCAACATCTTTTGTTGGTATATTGTGAATATTGTTAATAACAGAGGAAATGAAGGATTAATTCCTTTCATTCAATACAACCCATCATTCCATTTAACTTTAAAACGTCTTCTTTGCCGCTTTCAGTCCCAGTTATTTCTCGGGAAGTAGAAGGCATCAAGGGAATTAGATATTTTTTAAATTAAATTTTTAGAAAAAATAAAATGAAACAATTATTCTATACTTGCATCGCAGTTTTTGTATTCGTAGTTTTTTGCTCTCATGTAGCCTTGCTGAAAGATACTTTAGACTGTAAAGAAGTTTGCGATCCAACTGATTCTTCTAAAGCATGTAGTATAACAAAACCTACAAAAATTATTATAGAAGTGAACAATACTGTAGAAATTAAATATTATCCTTTCTGCGTTAAAGTCGATGACCTATCTCAATTAACTCTTGCCAATAGTATGTCTCTATTCTTTTATAATTGATTAATATAACATTTTAATAGCAAGTACTTTCATGTTTAATATTAGTGAAAATAGTACTGTTAGAGTTTGGGTTGGAAACCATGCTTCATCCGCTGAATTTTACCGATCCAAATATTCTCTTGACGGAAATGATGCATTCACTATTTACTATACAGTTTCTATTAACTTAGCTTCCGGATTATTAGCTAATTCAACTGGAGATGTTCCTGCAATTAATTTTATAAACAATTGCGATTTAGCAAAGAAATCATGTTCTATTAACTATGGTAACCCTTGCGTAAGAGAAAAGCAATGTGGAATGTATTTAGAAAAATCATCTCCTGCCGAACGAGATGTAAAATTCTTTATTTCTTGGACCGGAACAGATAATACAGGAACACCATTAAGAAGTTATGGTTTATTACCTTCCAATTTCCGTTTCCTTGCCTTTGAAAATTACTTTAACACAATTGTTGATAGTTTCAAGGTAATTGTTACCCCAAAGTAAACTCTCTGTAAGATATGAATCTAAGAAGAATTTTTGTATGAGTTTTTCAAATCATTCCCATTCACTTCAATAAAAAAATTGTTTTTCTTTTGAAAATGAGTAGATGGATGGAATTGTTGACAGTATCGTTTGGAGGGATTTTCTATTGGATTTTATCAGTTTTGTTCTTTAACAGAAAATCAAGAGTATCATCACCAAGAGACGAAGAGGGTGGTAGTGGAAAAGACAATGACTTTTTTCAATTCTTACAACAATTCGCAAAGAAAGGAGGTTTACATAATATCTTTCCGGGAGATGATTCAAGAGACTCTAGTATTCAATTTGAATTAATTTCTCAGGTACATTGTACAACAAGTGTCGGAAAGCCAATTAGTGTAACCGTAAGAAATACACCAAGCGATAGAAGAAGAATGAGAATGTTTGGGGGCTATTAATTATTGTTGAACACAAATTAAAAAAATGAGTAAAATTGAATATATTTCACCAGAAGGGTTAAGAGTAGATGGTAGAAGAGCAAGTGAAATCCGTAAAATTAAATTTAAATTAAATCTATTTAGTAGAGCTGATGGTTCAGCATATTTTGAACAAGGTAATACTAGAGTATTGGCAGCTGTATATGGACCAAGAGAAGTAAAAAACAAATCACATATGAAGAATGATAGAGCTATAATAAATTGTGAATATAGTATGGCAACATTTAGTACCGGAGAAAGAAAGAGACAATTCAAAAAAGATAGAAAATCTACTGAAATTTCAGTTGTTATTCGTCAAACCTTTGAATCTGTAATTTTAACACATCTATATCCAAGAACACAAATAGATATATTTATGCAAGTTCTACAAGCAGACGGTGGAACTAGATCAGCTTGTATTAACGCTGCAACATTAGCCTTAATTGACGCAGGTATACCAATGAAAGATATGGTTGTCTCATGTGCTGCCGGTTTTATTGAAGGAACACCTTTAGCAGATTTAAATTATACAGAAGAGGGCGCAGGAGGATGTGATGTTCCAGTAGCTTTGTTAGCAAAACAAAATAGAATTTCTTTACTTCAAATGGATTCAAAATTATCTTTAGATCAATTTGATAAGGTTTTGGATATTGCTGTAGAAGGTTGTCACCAAATACATAAGGTTATAGATGAACAATTAAAACAATATACTTCATCGTTGGTGAATAAGCGAGGTATATTTTCAGCTTAGTTTTTTGTCTTCTTTTTTGGCTTCTCTTTCTTTTCATCTTCCACTTCAAAGGGTAACTCGAATGGTATGGAATCAACATCATCATCTACTAATGGAGCTCCTCTATCCTTATCTAATGTTTTTAAATTGTACATTTCAAGTAAATGTTCTTCAATCTGAGAAACCGGAACAGAAACACCATTTTCTTCTTTTATTGCAAAATGAATATTTAAACAAGAAAAAGCTCTATGACATTCAACTGGTACATATTGTTCCATAGCTTCAAACATTGTTATCTCTACACTCGGATCTTTCCAAACACCTTCATTATTCTTATTGTTTGAAGAAGATTTACTTCTCGTTCTTCTTGAACTCATTTTTAAAAATTATTTGAAGTTGACTTATCCAAAAAAAATGTGGCTGCAAGTAGAAGTGAATGGATTTAAAGATTGTTCTTTTCTTCATGAATTACCTTTAAAAGCGACTTTACATGAATTTAATTATGCAATTAGTAAAGTTATTAAATCAAGACATTTTATGTTTATTATATTTAAATATTTAATAGACAAGGAACTGTATAAAATTTCGGATAAATTTCATCAAGAACTTTATGCAATATTTCAACAAACTTGTGATTCTAATTATATGTTAAAACATAAAATATCTTTAAGTACTCAATTATTATATGAAGAAAAAAATAATTTAAAACAATTAATTCAACAATATTTAACAAATGAACAATTTATTGAAATTTCTAAAGAAATGGATAAAATTGAAAAATTAAAAGAAGAAGAAAAAGGAAAATTAATTTTAATAAAATCTTTAACTTGTTTTAATGGAAAGAAAAATTTAAATTATTTAGAAAATGAACAAAAAATTCAATTAAGAAAAGTTTTTCAATTAAATAATGAAACTACAAAAATTAATATTCAAGTTGAAACTGTTTTAGAAACACCACAAGAAATTAAATTTGAACAACCTTTAGAATTATTAACTGAAACAAAGAAAAGAAAGATTCGTCAATCAGCTTTAAATGATAATGCTCTTTTATCAACAAATGAAAATGTTGAAGATAATTTCTTTCACATTAAGAAAAAGAAGATAGAAAGGATTGGTTCAAGAAAATTAAAAATTCCAGATGATTTAGCATTAAAGAATGAACAATTAGATGTTATAAGTAAATCCAACTTATTAATAAACAAGTTAAAAGATGATCGTTTACAAAGAATGATATTGGAAGTAGATAGTGCTCAAGAAAGAGATAAAGTTTTAGATTATTTTGTTGAAACTGAAAAGGATTTTTTATTGTTCTGTGAAGAATTATTGTTTTTAATGGGAAGAAGAACTAATCAAGATTTGGAGGAGGTACATCAAGCTTTTAAACAAGAAGAAGAAAGATTGAAAAATAATAATTTGTAAATAATTTATCCAACAATTGTTGAGTGACTGCACCTTATTTTAAATTGTTAGAATTTGACAATAACCTAGAGGATAAATTTAGGTCAATTCACAATTGAATACTTTATGAAACTTAAAGCTGCCCTATCGTTTTGTACAGTGATCTAAGTAAATTGAAAGCTAAATATTTCTGTTAATCCTCAACTCTAATTAAAACACAAAACTCCAATTAAGCTGTGCGTGTGATTTGAAAAGCAAGTCATTTGGAAAGGTTGGCTTTTATTTGTATAGAATGTTCGACAGTAAAACTGAAATTCCAGCCGCCTTTTATTACAAAAAGTGAAACTCGCGATTTCTCTTTCCTAAACTCCCCAATCAATATTTGTACCGCAAAAAAAAACCTCAATGGCTTGGAGGAGTGGCATTTTCGCTTTGTAATTCTTGCTTCTTTCCAGAAATTCGTTTTGCGCGTTTTATGATCACACAAAAATTTTGCCTCTAAAGGTAGAACTCACTTCTCTTTAGCTTAAAAAAATTAATTTTTCGCGAGTTTCCAAGAAAGACTAGATGGATAGTAAACCATCCACCCAAATGGATCTTAACCAAAAAGCAATTCAATTATTATTTGCAAGTGCTAGGAGTATTTCAACAACAACAAAGAATGATACAACAAATGTTCATCATACATCTAACAATAATCTTCATGTAACAACATTCCCTGCTAAAAGTATTAATAATAACAATACTGCTTTACCTTCAATAAAAAGTATTTCATCTACTCTTCCAACAGTTTTTCATAACGGCTATCATCACCCATTCTTCAGTACTGGTACTGTGAATAAGTTATCAAGCACCCCTACAGCAGCTATCAATAATAACACAATAAAAGCTACTACCACTAATAGTATTAATACTACTACTGCTACTGTTACTGCTAATACCGGTAATAACAACAGTAGTAGCATAAATACAAATGAAAAGAATAAAAAGAAGAAGAAGAAAAGAAAGGAAGCACCAACCGACGAAGGAGAGAAAAATAAAAAAAAGAAAGTGAAAAGTTTTGAAGATGAAGAAGAGGATGAAGAAGGATTAGAAGAAGATTCTAATGAACAATTATTACCTATTAGAACATTAGCTTATATTATTGGTCTTTCTAAAGATGAAGATAAATCTTGGAGATACAGAGATGTTCGTAGATCACTATTTGAAAAACTTACGAAAGAACATTTCTCATATATTGAACAAAATGCGCAACATGCAATTTTGAAACAAAGATTACCTCACAAGTTAACGCTTGTAAGCTTTTGTAAGAGAATAATGTTATTAGTTTTTCATTTCATTATTAGAGATGGTAGAGATCCAAAGTTTTTTATTCGTCCCCATGTTAAAAAAGATCTTATTGAAAGTACATTAAGGAATGAAGCACCTGAGTTTTTTAGAAAGATAAATAGAGACATTGCAATGAAAATACATGCTAGTTGTTGTGCTGGAAATACTATTGAACAAGCAAGTAAGATTGTTGAATCTCAAATGAATGACAGTTCATCTTCATCTGATAGTAGCGATAATAATACAAATATTGGTACATCATCTAGTTCCGCACCACCAGTTTCAAATGTAACTACTGAGATAAGCAAAAACAGTGTGAATAATATAATTTCAACTAATCAACCAAAAGAATCTGAATGGCAAAGTTGGCATAGCTGGCATTCCCCTCATCTTTCCGATAAGAATTCGATTTTCCCAATCCCTAACAACAACATTATTATCAACCCAACCTTATCCTTCCAACAACTCCCACCAATACATAACTTAGTTCAACTTTCTTCATGCTGCCCTCATTGTTGCCAAGAAATTAGTAAACAATAAATGTGAATAAAAATAAAAAATTAATTTACAAAGTTTATTTTCTGGTTTTTTCTTTTCGTTTAGCCAAAGATTTCACCTTACCACTCACAGCCAAAGTGTCCTCCTCGCTTTCAGAGGTAAAGTTGGGCGTGGGTTCCAGCAAAATGTTTTTTTGTTGCAGCCTTATGAAAGCCTCCTTCGTCCTGCTCAATTCCGCCTTTAACATATTACTTATGTCAGTAAGTTGTTCTTTCTCCTTGTAAAGCTTTTTTAAATCTTTTACTGCTTCTTTCAGTTTAGTTCTTAGTAACTTATTTTCTTTGCTTGCGGCAATTAACTTTTCTTCCATTCTCACCAACTTTTCCTTTTGTTCTTCAATATTCAACCTTAGTTCAGTAATTAAGGAATTTACTCTGGTGACTTGGTCAGCTTGCACACTTAAGTTTATTAGATCAAAGCTAAGATTTCCTTGCGGCGCTTTTGGTTGTTGTTGAACAGGTTGATGAGGTGGCTGTTGATTGAACGATATGTTATTGTTAGGGGTTGACATCTTGCTGTTTGCAAAATCTCCTATAGAGGAAGGCATGGAGACAGATTCTAACGATCCTAAACCAAGTTCATCATCAATATCATTTGCAATTTGTTGATACCTAGAGTTATTTACATTATTTGTTTGTGATTGAGGTTGTGACTGAGTTGGGCTTTGCTTTTTCTTATTAGGTAATGGATCATGTACAGACTGCATTATTTGAGCTAACGTCAATTCATTTTGGAGGTGTTGGAGTTCTTTTCTTAATTCTTCAATATGTTTATCTTTATCCTTCAATAAAGCCAGTGAGTCATCTCTTTCTTTCCTTAATGCCTTAATCAGTTGTTCATGTTTAAGAGATATTACTCTTTCTCTTTCTTCCTGTTCTTGATCTCTTTGCAAACTTTCTCTTAGTACCTCCCTCTTAATTTCATTTTCCCTCTCAATAGAACTTTTAATCTCTTTTTGTAAACTTTCAATCTCTTTCTTTTTATCTTCCAGTAGTTTTCTTACTGTATTTAGTGTTTCCTCTTTGGTTTCAACTGTTTGAAGAACCTCCCACTCTTTTTCTTTGTATTCTTCAATTTCAATTTCCTTTTGTCTCAATTTAGTTTCAAATTCCATCTTTATATTACTTGTGTCAGTTTGACATTGCTTTTTAGTGTCCTCAAGTTGTCGTTGAATATTTTTGATTTGTTCTTTTTGGTTTTTGATTAAGGCTTTTGCGTCCTCCAATTCGTTTTGTAATTTTGTCTTTGCATTTTCAAAATTAGATATTAATCCTTGGGAGTGAACAGAAGACATTCTTTGAATTTCTTCCAATTCACTTTGATGATTATTTGACAATTCCTCAATCGTTTCCTGAAGTGATTTTGCTTTTTCTTCAAAAAGTTTAATGTTTGAGTTATTACTTCTTTTTAAATTCTCATTCTCTGCAATATATCTATTAGCAATTTGATCTTTTTCTCTTATTTGCACTAAAAGTTTTGTTATTTGCTCATCTTTCTCTATAATAACTTCATGTAAATCTTGGTCAAAACTTAGTTTTTGTTTTTCTATAGTTTCATCTCTTTCCTCTACTTGACGTTTCAATTCCCTTATCGTTACCTCCAATTCTTTAGTAGTTCCTCTATGTTTATCTTCTAATTGTTGTTTGCTAAGATTAAATTCATTCTTCATTTCAATTATTCTTTCTTGATAATATATTTCAGTCTCATTATTCCTTGCTGTTTCTCTTTTTAATTTATCTTCTTTGTCTGTAAGCTCCGATTTCATCTCAGTTAATTTTTCTTCTCTACATCTTTATATAAATTGTTATTTTTCATACAACTTACTTTTCCTTAATATCTTTCTTCATTTGTTCAATTACTTTTTCATATTTTTCTAATTCTACATCTCTCCCCTCTAGTAATTTATAGTTGTACTCAAAATCTTTCTTTAAGGCTAAATATTTTTCTTTTTCTTTCTGTATTTGTTGTTCCAGTTTCTTAATCTTCTCTTCATAAGATTTTATTCTATACTCATTAAGGTCAATCATCTCCCTTTGCTTTTGCAAAATAGTAGATGAAACAGACGATAATGAAACTCTCTCGGGATCTATTATCGTTGAGGGTTGGGACATTTTTTATTTAAATTTTGGCGCCATTAAATAACGGTTCATTAAAGTGTTAATTTATTCTTTGTTTAATCAGTTGGTGCCACTAATCCATTTTCTGTTGGTTTTAATAAATATTCAAGAATGGATGGTGTCATTTCTTCAAGTAAATCCCATGCAACTTGTTTATCCTTGTCATGTGTTTCAACATACCACTTCAATTTAGGTTCTGTACCACTGTTTCTTAAGGTAGCTGTTGCTCCATTTTCAAATGTAAAAGTAATCATTTCAGCTGAAGGAGTAGCTGGTAAAACAGGAAGATGATCTTTTGTTGAGGTGTCATAATTCTTTGTTAAATCTCTTAATGAGGCAATCTTGAAATGTTTAGAACTATCCTTAATGGATGGAATATATGTTGGATATCCACCATTTTCAATGTGTCTTACTTGATCCATAACTTTGTGTAAGACATCAGTGTTTGGAGTAAAGAAGTAACGTGTTTTCATTGCAAAGAATCCATACTTCTTGTAAATATTTTCAATTTGATCAGAGAGTCTTGTAACTACTCCAGATTTATAATGGTGATGTGCCATTTCAGCAAATACAGCTGCAGCTCTAACACCATCCTTATCCAAAGAACAATCACCAACTAAAAATCCAATTTCTACTTCATAAGCAAATAAGAAATTGTAACCTTCTTTAATATATTGATCTCCACGATTTCCAATCCATTTAAATCCAGTTAATGTTTCATCAAATTTAAATCCTTCATGTTGTGCCATAGCTCTTAAAATCTTTGAACTGACAGTACTTGCAATCATTACACACTTACTATAATCTTCATTTTGATGTTGTTTTTTATATTGTGTCCATACCCAATCAGCTAATAACATTGCAATTTCATTACCATTGTAAATTCTCCAAGTACCATCAACTTGTCTTTCAGCAACAGCTAAACGATCAGCATCTGGGTCATTTGCTAAGATTAGAATTGCACCTTCTTTTTCAGATTTTTCCATAGCTAACTTCAAAGCACCTTTTCCTTCTTCTGGATTTGGATATTTAACAGTTGTAAACTCTGGATCTGGATAGATTTGTTCTTCAACTGGAACAAATTTTGGTAAACCATAAAGTTCAAAAGCTCTTGTCACGAATGGAAGACCAACACCATGCATTGCAGTGTAAGTAATCTTTTCATCAGAAAGTAAAGGTTTTCCATTACTATAATTATATTCACGAATTGCTTCCATATAATCGTCTTCTTGAGATTTTGTTGGATCTTTTAATAATGGTGAATCTTTCCAATTAGATAAATCTACAACATCTTCATCATCTGCACCACTTACATTAACATTTAAAATCTTTCTTACATCATCCCATACTTTTAAGTTTTGCATGATTAAATTAGAAATATATTCGTCAATAGGAGAAATAATTTGTGAACCATTTTCCCAATATAATTTATAACCATTATCTTGTTTAGGGTTATGACTTGCAGTGACCATAATTCCAGCAATACATCTTTCACCATTTACTTTCTTTTTATTTAAATTAGTAACAGCAAATGGTACTAAAGGTGTACAGACAATAGTTCTATATAAATAAACAGTGAAACCTTTTGTAAGAAAAACAGCAGCTGCTAAATGAGCAAATTGTTTAGAATGATGTCTTCCATCATAACCAATTACAATTGATATTTTACTTTTATCATTGACATCTTGGGTTTGTTGTTCAATATATTTACATAAGCCTTGAGATGTTTGAATAATAATTAATTCATTCATATTAGCAAAACCTGCTGCCATTAATGATCTTAATCCAGCAGTACCAAATTCAATTCTTTTACTTAAATATTTATCTAACAATTTACTATCTTTATTATCTAAGAGATCTTTAATTTCTTTTCTTGTTCTTTCATATGGGTCATACTCTAACCATTGTTCTGCTAATTCAACTAAAGAAGAAGGAATTTCGTTGTTATTCATTTTTTTTTATTTAATTATTTAATTTCATGCAGTAACTTTTTTGTTTTTAAAGAAATTAAATTGGCAGCAACAGAATTTGTTATTCGCTGAAAAAGACTCTCAATACCTTTGTCATCAGCACATTAAGGTTTATTGGTAAGTAGGCTTCTCCTATTAGGCGTTTTATAATTTTAACCTCAATTAACTAAAACTTTTACCCTGGGTAAAAATTTTTTACCTAGTGTGTTTATAAGAAAAAGAAGGTAGATGGGAGTAAATAAGGGTAAAAAATTCTTTATTGTAAATGTGAATATTCTTTGAAATAACCTCAAGCGTGTTTTAAATTATAAAAACCCATTGAAATCATTAAACACAGCATTAATCTATCATTGCTGTGAATAAAAGTTCCTTCTTTTCCAATACTTTTACAATCTTTTAAATGCGAATTCAAATGTTCAATAGGAGATTGTTCAAATCTTGAAATTTTGTCAAAAACACGTTGGGCTGCTGTTTTTATTGATTTACTTTTAAATCCTGCTACTATATATTGACTATGATTAAACGCTGAATCCCTAATAGCATATTTATTCTTTAATATATTATTAAATAATTCATTATAAACTGAAACAATATAATCATTAAAACTTCCTGGTATCATTGTTGTAAAAGCAATTATTTTCTTTGAATAATCCATTAAAATACTGGTCAACTTTCCATGTTCTAAATAATGACTATTATAATCATGTCGTTGACCTACAGCTGGTTTTTTTGTTTTAGTTATTGTATTATCTACAATACCAATTATGTCAGAATGTAATTTACTTGTTTGACAATTATCATCAAATTTATTTTCAATAAATTGTAAAAAATAAAACGCTAAAATAAGTAAAATTTTATCTAGTATTTTAGATATTAAATAATTAGAACAATTAAAAATCATAGATATTT